>VYXB01008444.1:411044-434401 GCA_013397135.1 Pachyramphus minor | reverse complement strand
CCCCACGCGTGGCCCCGCCTCTCCCGCCCCCCCTCCTCGGCCCCGCCCCCAGTTTTGGGGCCCGCCCTTCTCTCGCGTGCGCGTGCGCGCCCTCAAGGGGCGGTGCCGCCTCAGGGCGGGAACGGGAGGAGCCCGCTGGGAAAAATCCCGGATTTTCCTTCCCCCCCCCTTTTTCCCCCTCACGGAAAAAGCGAGGAAGCGATTAGTGATTCCCCAGGAAGGCCCCCAGCGAAGCCCCGCCAGGGAATGGCGCGAGGAGGAAGAGCCCGGCGCGATGCAGGTACGGGGCTCCACCACAGTGAGGGGCTGCGGAGCTCGGCGTCAGTCCCCTTGTAACGTTATTTTTAATATATTTCTGTCACGGTTTATTTTTATATATCTCTTTATATTCTATTAATTAGGTCTATTCACATATTTGAATGCTTGTGGCGGGCAGTGCTAAAATGCCAAAAAAACAACACACTGCCCAAATTTTATTAAAAGCAAATCAGGAGATGAGAAACTGTAACAAGAGTGACATTATGAAGGATTCTGTGTATCCCCAGTTCAATAAACTTACCCTGATTTTCAGCTCCACGTCCAACCTTCCCATACATGAACACGGCAACACAGAATGAGTTAATGAGGCCAAAATTCCAGGTTAATACTAATTTTTTCAGTTTTGCATTGCGTTTAACAAAAACACTTAAAGAGTGGGTTTTCTTGAAAGCTTTAGGGCTGACAGACATGTTAAAGGTGGTTGTATTTCTGTTTAAATGGGAATTATCAGCGGATAATCCGTCGCTGTGTGTTGAGGGAGTGATTTATGATTCCATAAGGAACACGATGCTTTGTCAGCTTTAGTGCCACAAAAGCTTCAAATAAAGCATGTGGGGGGATCCCACTTATTTTAGGATTGAGAGTGGATTGGGGCTTAAGTGTGATTGAGAACAGCTGAATTCCTGGCCAAATACACGGACATGGCAAACAAATAATGATATTTCCTCTCCTGCCAGACAACCAGGGGACAATAAGAATTTTATTTCAGTCCCACACACTATGGAAAATATCAAAACCTGTTGTGTGTCACTGGCCAGGATTTATGTTGCAGCTTCCCCCCTGACACATTTCCATGGAAGTGCATTTCCAGAATGGGCATTTTCCATCTCTGTTTCCATTTTCTTGGTGTAGCAACATCCAGGGAATCCTCTGCTTCCCATGAATCACCCAAACCCTGATTATGACTCAACCCCCACCAGGGAGGCCCTGGGTGGCAGATAACACTTCCTGTTACCTGGGCAGAAGCCTCTTACACGGGCTGAAAATCACAGACAAAAAACAATTAGAATTTTTTCCCCTTCCTCTGCCTACTAAAAAAAAAAAAAAAGAATAAATCTCTGAGTAATAGAAAGCAAAGACCCAGGTAGCAAAATACAAAACCTGCTGGCAGTCTGCTCCACATGTAGGACTCCTGTCTGCTACTGGCAGGGTTCTGATTTCAAAACAGGTAACACTGTGCAACAGAAACCTTCTCAAGCTTTGCAAGACCTTATAAGGAGTGACTTTTACTAGAAAAATAGGTCAGAACAGGCCAGTGAGAATGATTTCCACGAGAGGGAGTCTTTCAGTGGAGAAGGATCTGACTGCTTTGACACAGTTACAGTCTGGTTTTACTGTCTTGGAAAAAAAGACAGTTCCTCAGTATTGCCCCAAATATTATTCTGTTAACACAGACACTGTAACGTTTGCTTGACAGGTTCTAAAATTCAAAATGGCTCAAATATCACACACAAAACCCACTGATGTCTCTCTTCTCTCTGTGGTTCAACCCTGGTAAAATCAGGGAGATGGGGTGCACAGCCTGCCAAGGGTTTTGGAATATAGTTATTTTATTTCTTACCTGCAACAAAGGCAGTTAGAAGCCATTACTGAAATATGAGATCCATCTCTTTAATTTAAAACTCCCAAACATTTTATATAAAACTGCATTCCTTTCTCAGATGAGGTCAAAGGCAACAGAGATTTGCTTTAAAGCTCCTGGGTTTGGATCATTCTGTACACTTTTCTCAGATATTCCTCTATAAAGTTTAAAGATGTGAGCGAGACAGATCAAGTAACAGCATCTGGATTTCTTGGCTTCTTTATTCTTGTGAGTGCTTGAAAAAGCTGCAGCAGTTACTGAGAAAAGGCTGACTTCAGCCTGTTCATCCTGAACATGTGGACAGAACCTAACAACAGTAATTAAAACCCACTAAATTGGTAGCAGTCCCCCAAGTGCCAGAGCTGGGATCCTGCCTGGGGTCCCACCCTGCTCTGGGGATTTGTGCAGGGTCAGCCCAGCCTGCTCTTGAAAAGCCTTCTCTACGTGTCTCCTCCTGAAGAAAGAACAGCATCCAAATTTTCTGGTCACGTGAGCTCTGCTCTTGGGTTTATTTTTGTCCCACAAACCCCAGGAAAAGTAAAGACTCCCAAGTTAATGCAGCTGATAGAAGGGTTGAGGATTTTCTTCTTTTCAAATGAATTACACACGATGTTCTGCAGTATCTGCTTCCCTCTTTAGATTGCAGCCTTTAAAATACTTTTTGGATATGGTTAAATGACATGTCAGCATTCATGAAGAACGTGGGATTGAGCAGCACAGAAAGCCCCAGCCCTCTTTTGTCTGCAGCACTGTTTTTCCCGAGGGCAGCAGCCTGTTGTAACCAGCCCTGTTGGACAGACACCTCCAGGCTGGGCAGCTGCAGAAAACAACCACTGCTGACACTTCCAGGGCAATGAGGGTGCAGGAATTAGCAACAGTTTGGAAAATCTGGAGCCCAGGCTGTCAGAACTTCCACTGCCAGGTCACACACGCAGGCAGTGAAGTTTGTTCAGACTTGATTGTCTGTCTGTCTCCTTCCCCTGAACCCCAGCTCTCTGGCTTTCTGCAGAATTGTTTAGGCACAGACAGGAAGGAGGAACGTGGGATTTTTCAGGAACTATTTTGAAGTGGGAGCTGATCACATAACACTGCCTTGGTCTGAGGTGACTAACTGGTCTTTACTTGTATTTTGAGTTGCCCAGTTCTCCTTTCATCTCTCACCATTTCAGCTTTGTGGTGTCTGTAGAAATGTCCCCGTGGTCAATTTTTTTTTTTTAGTTCCTTCTTTATCTCTTTAGTTCCTTCATCTCATGTAAAACAGGCAGCCCAAACCCATGTTTTCACTGGCACTTCTACAATCTCAATGCTTCAAACTGAACTTATTAAATAAGAGTGCAAGATTTGGGTGAGTGGTAATTCTGGTGCAAGCAGATGCAGCTCAGATGGATTCTCTGTGTAAATGTTTCGTGGAAGGCAGGGAATGGAGGGACAGAGTGGAAGTTCACCCCTTTCCCACCTGGATTTCCACACTAATATTGAGGAATACTTTCAAATACTTACAGCAGTGAGCCCAGCTGATGGGGCCAGTGCTCACCATGACCCCTTTTATCCCGACTAAAGATAAATCTGAGCTTCACTGGATTTATCTGATTTACTTTGCAGACCACATTTCAGCTCTGATGCCCGGTTCTCCTCTCCCCAAGCACTCAGGCTGGTACGTGTCATTAGCAAGGAGCTTCTATTTTAGCCCAAACCCACTTGTTGCAGCAACAGAAGTGTCTGCAAAGCACCAGCATCTGCTTTTCAAAGCCATGCAAGGGCTGTGGTTTTCCTGGCTGACACGACATCATGCCCAGAGCCTGACAATGGGGTGAGTCAAGTCTTGCACAAGGCAGGGTTTGCCCCACACAGAGCTGCTCCTGAACGGAAAGGGACCCCTGGAGCTGACAGCAAACACCTTCAGGGGTTTGTGCACCACCCCAAGGGGTTTCCTTGCTGAAGAACAATACAGAGCAGGACTTTGCAAAGCATTAAACTGCCACGAGTTTGCCTGAAAAACTGTCCACCCTTCTCACTCACAGTGATTCCCAGGGCTCTTCCCAACATCAGTGATTATCCTGGTTTTACTTTACATTCCACATCCCGCTCTCCAGTGAGAGGTTTCTTCCTGGAAAGCAACCTCCTCAACTGGTTCAGTGTGCCAGGCTCACTTTTGTACACTCAGCAGCACAGCTGGGGCTGCATTTCCAGTTTTATACATTTGTTGTGGGAACTGGGACCTCAAATTTCCATGGAAACATCACAATTTAACAGTACTTCAAGAAAAACCAAACAACTGAACACAGTGTTTTTAAAAGGTTAAATCCTTAGACATTAATCATGTTTGAGGGACAGGTAAAGAATCTTTGCTTTAGCTGTGTAATGATTATGTTACAAATGCAAGTCATATTATACACTATATTACGTCTCTATTTTTAATTAAGAACAGAACTAAAACATTTACATTTGGAATGAAAAAGATTTTGAAAGAGTAGTGTTTCCCTTAGTCATTATCTCTACTGCCCCTTTGGAGCTCTAAACAGAACCTGTGCTTGATATGAGCACAATGCAAGGAGAATATCAAGGGGATAAATTTAAGTTATAAAAATCTGTGTGACTGTGGCACAGTGTTGGTGCCTCTTTTTGCAAAGGCTGTTCCTGATTTAATGAGGGTTTTACTCCTGCCCTGGTTGTGCAGAGTTCTCCCAGCCCACGGAATCAAAATGGCAGGTGGCTTTTAGCCCTGCTAAAATATTCTGGATAATAATGCTCTCATACACAAAACAATCAAGAACAAGAACAACAATCTTCTTCAGTTACAGCCACGGCAGAGGAGAAATACCCAGCGCTGGCTTTACCATGACCCGTGGCATTGTTCCATTGCTGTGCCATTCCAGCAGCACTGAGGGCATTGTTCCATTGCTGTGCCATTCCAGCAGCACTGAGGGCATTGTTGGTGGCATAGAAACCGTTTTTGTGGGCACCCACTGCAGGGTGGCAGTGTCTCGGTACAGTGCTCCTCTCAGGAGCACAAGACAGCTCTCTGATTACACAGTGGAGAAAGGCAAAGGAAAACAACAGCTGTCCCTGGCCTCCCTGCCTGTCTTAGCTTTGCCACAACTCACTTGGGGCGTGGGGGAAAATGCAACAAGTTAGAAATGTCTGCGCTTTCTGAGTAGTGTTGGCAATGGATGAGGAGCTCTCAGATGTGTCATTGCATGTGATGTTTCACAGAAATGGTTGGTTTTTTGCTTTTAAGGATCTTGTTCCTCCCTGCAGCTTCAAATGCAATCACCACAGGAGAGACAAGTGTGCTCTGTGTGATATTCCCAAGTCCATGAGCCAGAAAGTTCATGTCTTTGTGTGTGTACTTAATATATAAGTAATTTAATGCTATGTTGAATATCTTAGGAGCTTATTTGGGTTATCTAACCAACAATTTTAACTTCTGTGACCTGTGTCATCCCGATTTGTTCATCACATTCCTACACACACCGTGCCCAGGGGGGCTGAGTCTTGCAAGGAGGATGTTCTGAGGCACTGGCACCTCCCAGACCACACGGAGGGTTTATTGGGACGTGCCACACTGCATTGGAGTGATGTTTGATTAATGACTATAAGATATAAGGAGACTGTTTTGCAGGCTCCCTGTATGTGGACACACAGATACTGGCATGGAAGCATGTGAAAACAAACAAGGAAATTCATGCGACAAATCATCAAAACATTATCTGGAAGTGAAGAGGTGGGAGGATGTGGCAGAAGCGAACTCATCCCAACAGCTGAGAGTGATATATTAAGAAACAGGGGAATATTTGCCAGTTAGTGCAACATCCTCCACACCACAAGGAAAATCCCAACTCAACAGAAAATCAATGTGACAGGGATAAAGCCAGGAAAAAGCTACTGACATCCAGAGAAGAGAACAAACCTCAGCATATGGACACTCAAAGTGTAGAAGAAGGGTGGAGAAGGCTGAGCTGGGAAGAGAAGCTGTGACCATCAGAGTTGGAAGTGGGTGAACTGGAGCTCAGGGAAAAGCTGCTTATGGTCCTGCCAGGGCCATGGGAAGGGACCTGGACCCTGTGTGTGTCACAGCCCCAGTACCACAGCCCTGGCTCCGGGTGCCACATGGAAACTGTGGCCTCAGGCTGTGCTCTGCCCTCCTGTCCTGCTGTGTCACAGAGCCCAGGATGGAGCCAGGCGGCCCCACTGCTCAGGGGACACAGCACCGGGCCTGAGCCTCCCCCGGCACCCGCTGAAGGGCGGCTTTGTCCGGGGGCTCAACAGCACCTTGTTCCCTGGGGAGTGCTGGGGAGACACAGGGAGTGAGAGCAGGGCAGGGTGTGGGAGCACTGAGCAGTGCCCATAGCGAGCAGTGCCCACAGCGAGCACCCACCACACCAAGCAGTGCCCACACTGAGCAGTGCCCACACTGAGTACCCACCACACCAAGCAGTGCCCACACTGAGTACCCACCACACCGAGCAGTGCCCACAGTGAGCACCCACTACACCGAGCAGTGCCCACACTTGCTGCTGCCCGTTTCCCTGCAGGATGCCCCTTGTCAGCCCTGACTGAGGGCGCTGTGCCACCGGGGCTGCCCGCTGGCTGCGAGGGAGGGCGGGCAGGAACAGCCTCTCCCTCCAGCCCCCATCCACCGGGAGGGCCAAGGGCCTGGGCAAGGCGAGGTGCCGCTGGCACCAGGGAGGGCACGGGCGGTACCGGCACTGCGGGGCACCCGTGCCCGGGGTATCTGTGCCGGGTACCCGTGCCCGGGGTGTCCGTGCCCGGTGCCCGGTGCGGGCGGTGCCGCAGCCGCACCCACGGGGCGGGCAGTGGGGCGGAGTTGGGGGCGCGGCGGGTCCCGCCCCAGGGGCTGCCCTGCCCTGCCCTGCCCGGCCCTGCCCGGCCCTGCCCGGCCCTGCCCGGCTGTGCCCGGCCCCGTAGCTGCCTCTGCCCCGCGAGCGCCGGCACCAGGTAGGGCCGGGAGCGGCTGCCGAGGGTCCCCCCCGGGCGGAGGGAACGCGGGGCTCGGGGTGGGGGGAACCGGGAAAGGGGAGGGAAGAGGCGGCCGTGGCGCCGGGATCCCGTCCCGGGGCGTTCCCTGCGATATCTGCGAGGATCCCCCGGGCTGTCTGTCCCCCGGGCGGGTCCCGTCCGTCGGTCCGTGCGGTCCCGGAGGAGCCCCCCGCAAACGCCGGTGAGAGCAGAGAGAGCGGTGAAGGGAACAGTGGGAGTTTGTTTGGTTTGTTCTTTGCCTGGGGGAAGAATGTTTGAAAGCTCTGTTTGAATAGAAATTCCAGAAGGATGTGGACACTGAAAACGTATTTAAAATGTTTCCTAGGAAGAGTGGTAAAAAAAAAAAAAGTTATGGGGATGACTTGTTTCAAGGAGGCCTCATTAGTAAGTAGATCCTCTTGGAATAAAACTGCTTTGAATGTTATTTGCTTTTGGATGTAAAAAATCCAACTTTGCTAACAAGGATGATACTAGCATTGTTTCCCCTTAAGTCTCTTATTTTTCTTACTGATCGTTACAATTTCCATTTTCCACTACCAACTCTGCATGATGCAAGTTTATCAGCAAAACAAAATTTCTTGTATTTCCTTTGTGGGAGTATGGCATGGCTCAGCTCAGGGTGTCCTGGGGTGGGGGTTCCTGAAATGTCTCTCCTGCTTTAGGTTTCTCAAACTGTTTTACAGAATATTGTGTAACATCCATCTGGAAAAATGAAGGGACACCCGAGTACTGAGGAATGGGTCCCGCACAACCTTGGCTGTTGCAGCTGGTTTCTCTTGTCCATGAGACAGTTTATTCCATAGTTTTCACTCCAGAGGGGTGAGAGATCACAGCTTAGCCTGTGCCACGAGCAGAGAGCAGCAGAAGTCAGCCCAGTTTAACATCTGCTCCATGGGAGCTGCTGTTGGCACCAAAGCCCTGCCTGTGCTTGCTGGGGCTCCAGGCTCTGGACTGAGCTCTGTCCCTCTCTGGAGCAGTGGATAATGGGAATTCTGGCCTGTGCTTTGGCACCAACCTGGAGTGTCAGTGTCTATCTGTGTCATCACCACACTGCTGGAGTGCTGGGAAGTCCAGCTCCAGGGATTTCACTGGAGTTCAGTGAGAAGACAGGGCGGGAATTTTAGTTCCCCCTCCTCGGTGACAGGGGTGGATGGTGAGCTGCTGAAATGTCAAATGTTTGAATACAGGGAGGGATTTTCCAGTGGTTGTTTGAGAGTTTAGATAACAATTTTATTGAGAGCTGAGTACCTGCTGTGTCCCCAGGGGAATGCCTCCTGCTCTCACAAGAGTGGAGGCTTTCTCCAGCTGGATGAAATTCCAGTGCTGTGGGGAAAACCCTGGGGAAACTGAACCAGCCCTCAATCTTTGGCTGCTTCTGAATGTGGAAAGGGTGACAAAGCAAAAATGCTGCTGCTGGTGCTAATGTAACTGGGATTTTACAGGCACAAATCCAACACGTCTGTGAATTCGTTCCTTTCATCCCCAAGGCAGGGATGGGAGCATTCCACAATCCAGTTTCTGGTAATGTTACCAAGGGGATCGCTGCCAGCTCTGGCTAAAAGGCTGCCTGACATGTTCCATTACAGGGCTGCTTTTGCTGTTGCTCTCTATAACTTGGTGAGTGCCTCAGCCCTTTGCTGAGCTGGTGACAGGGACAGCAGTGTCACTGGGTGCTGCTCCTGTGCAAGAGGAGAGGGACAAGCAGCAGCAGGGAGCTCTGCTCAGCTGCTGGCCCACATGACTCAGTGCTTTCTCCCACCCTAAACTCACATGAAATAACTTTTTGTTGTTGGTTGGGTGTTTCACAGAATCCCAGTGGGAACCAAACCATTCCTAAAATAGCCCTGTGATGTATTTTGTACTCAGGATTTACATCTGTCCTCAGCTCACTTACAAATGCAAGCTTTCCATTTTAATCCCAGTCTCAGACATTAGTGTTGCTGCTGAGTAGCATGTATGTGAAAGAGGATTTTGGATAGGAACGTGCAGCTTCACAAACCGGCCCTTTCCCTGGTTTGCTGCGGAATCCTGACACCAAAAGGAACAAGAATTTTATTTTGAGCTGAAGTGGTTGAGTTTTGCAGTTTGGTTGGAGTAAAGCAGAACATGGTTAAACACAGACTTGAAGTAGATTGGGCACAATAACCACGTGGATAATCGAGTTCTGAGTGTGTCTCTGCTCTGCCTGATCACTATCCAGTGCTTTTCCTGAAAAGGCAGATGGTTCTCATATGGGTAATCTGTGTATAACAAGCTGTGTATTATTTCTCCTCATTAATAGTTGTCTGATTCTCCAAACCAGGTATTTGATATCCCTTCTAAAAATACAAACTGAAAAGAGAATTGTATATATTATTATTTTATATGGCCACTTGTAACCTCTTTTGGATCCTTTTAAAGTCCAGACTCAAAGGGTGTCTCATGCAGTGACTTTCAAAGTCACTGAGGTTTTGCATTAGGAAGAAAACCTCAAGTTATCTTTTTTTTCCCCTGTTGGTGCAGCTCTTTGTGTACCTCTGTCACGTCATTCATTCTGCTTCTCACAGCATCAGTTCAAGTCTGTGCCTTTTCTGTCTCTTAATCACTAATTAATCACTTCAGACACTAAGAAGCCTGAGGGAATCGGAAAGAAATGCTCTGGGTGATTAATTGTTCTCCCATAAAAGCACTGAACTCGCAGGAGTTCTCAGCTGGAGCCGTGCAGGAACTGTTTGCTTGTGTCAGACACGACTCCCTAGGTGGGGATAGTGCACAGCTGTTGAGCTGCACGCTGCATTTTGGCATTTGGGGAGCGTTTTGCTGCAGGAGGCTCCACAAACCAGGGGCAGTGGGAAAGGCAGGGCAGGCTCAGACAGCCTGGGGGCACATCAGCAGAGCTGTCTGGCTCACCAGCTCCCTCACAGCACGTGTTTAGACAAAGAGGAGGCTGGAAAAGTGCTCAGGTGCTTTTCCTCAGGCCTGTCCTTGTGACCTGAGCAGTTGGGAGCTGTGTTCAGGGGTTTCTGAACTCAAGGTTCACTCAGATGCTTAAATGAGGAGAGGAAAGGTAAATGATCTGGTGGCAGGAGTGCCTGAGCAGACTGGGCATGCACCAGGCCTGGATTCCCAGGATATGCTGCTGCCTCATCCCTGCTCCCAAGGAGTCACTGGTGTTGGCAGATTTCCAGTATTGACACTGGTGTCCTACACCCTGATAATAGAAGTGCAGAATCTGCAGGGCAGATTCATCAGGCTCTTATTGCCTGCCAGACACTGCTGGGTGACTCCATGTCCATGTCCATGCCCTCCAGACACAGCTGCACTGCTGGAATGTCCTGGTGGCAGCAGGGAATGCTGCCCTCACATAGCACAGGTCAGAGTCTGGGCTCTGCTGGTCCACCTGTGGATCCAGGGCACTGGAAGGGAGCTGCTGATACTGCAGCACTGATAAACCCCCTCACAACCAAATCAGGTCAGGCAGTGTCCATGAAATGTCAGCTCTGAGCACCTCACACCTGTTCAGGGAAGGAAAGCCTGGACAGAGAAGTTGGGAAGGGCAGGAACAGCCTCTCCCAGCAGGTATTTATCTCTGATTATCCACTCATGCTGCATTTGCAAGGTTAAATAGAGCTCTGACATTAGTGGAGGGAAAGAGAGCCCTGGCAGCTTTGTCCTGGGGTGCTTTGCAGTGCAGGACAGTCTGGAAATGCCAGATTGGAATAGCCAGGTTTGATCAAGGACAGCTGGTGGTGCCGCTGGCATGGGAGTGCTTGGTATTCCAGGGATTTCACACTTTCCTCAGGAGAATGACCTTTATTTTGGTTTGTTCAGTTTTCCCCACTGTGGGACTCGGTGAGTAACTGCATCCTCAGTCAGGATATTCAAACCAGGTTGTCAGGGTTTTGTCATCAGAATTCAGGATGTGATGGTGTCTGGATGGAAGGGGCTCTGAAGATTTATGTTTTTTTCCTTCTGCCTCTTTCAAAGTGTTCTCTTCTGACTGCAGGCTGTGGTTTTGGTCCTTCCTTTTCTCTTGTCCTCCCTTGTTCCTCATTCACCTCCCACTGAGAACCTGGAGAGCTGGAACCGATCTCAGCTGATGTCCCAGCACAGTTGGAGAGGGAGAAACAACTGTTTGTCTGTGTTAGGACAGTCAGTCAGTGGGACACCATCCAAACCCAAAGTTTAAACATATGTTATTTGCTGAGTGTTTCCACACGCAGTAAAAACACAGCTACAATTCCAAACAGTGCCTTTAAAACACTGGAGGAAATGAATCATCCCGGGATCTCTCAAGATGGACGGAGCTGCTGCGAGGAGCAACTCACACCATCAGGACTTCCCCTTCTTTCAGGCTGTTTGCTCTGGGAATTGCTTGTGGTTCCTGCACACCAAAACCTGAATTAAAATGAAATGAAATTAACACATCCACCCCCCATTAATCACTTTGCTGGGGTAATTTTGGCATGTGTGTTCACAGCATTGCCCTCTGGTGGCTGTGCCCAGCGGGATGGGCTGTGCTGCTGGGGCTGGAGCTGGGAACAGCCCTGTGAGCAGCTCTGGATCCTCACCCACAGTCCTTAACACAGTGCCCTCACCTGCCTGAGCTGGGAGAACCAGGAGTGGGAAGGGGAACTCTGACAAGTCCCTCTGGCTCCACACGGACTTACTGGGAAGTCGGTGTTTGTGAGGGAAACCGCTTCCTGGGAAATGGGGAGCCAGGGGGGTCCTGTCCCTCCCGGGGACTGCAGAAGCTCCAGCAGTGGTGTGTGCTGGGGCAGGGCTCTGGGTGCCCTATCACCAGCTGGGCACAGTGCCCAGCCCCCTGGAACCCTCAGCCCCTTGTCCTGATCCTTGGCCCTGGTCTGGAAGGAGCCCCCTGATTCTGAACGTGCATTAAGTGAACTCATTTCTGTTCACTCAGAGCTGCTTCGTGTCTCCTGTGGAGGGTTTCGATGTGGGAAGGTGAACTGTGTGTGGAGCTGGGGGGGAAGGTGGGAGCTGAGGGAGGCAGGATCCTGCTGAGGGGCTGTGGGACCTGCCCTGCTGTGGCCTAAGAAAAGTCATTTACGTGCTTCTTACTCACACTCAGCCCTAACACCTGCAGGTCCTGCTCCTGTCCTTGTCCCACAGGTAGCAGGGACTTGTGAGTCCTTTTACCCAGCTGCCTGTGCCTGGTGCTGCACATGGAGCAAAGGCCTCGTTCCATGCTTCCCTTTTGGACTCTCTCCTGCTTTCCAGCCCTTCTCCTCTGGCAATAATGTATTACTCTGTTCTTCTTTGGTTTATGGATGGTGGATTGAACAGGCTTCTGTGCTGCAGAGGAATGTATTGGCTCGTTCTCCAGGGAAACAGAGTTTGCATAAAGCTGCAGATGATTTCCCCTGGACACACTCAGGGCCTGGTGACTGGAGGAAGAACATCTGTGTCATTTCCCTGCAGCTGACCACAGGCATGTCTTCACTGTGTTCTGGCTGTCACCACCAGCGCTCTCTAGGGGACACATTTTGGGGGGGTAGTCACATTTTAACACCCTGTTCTATGTCTTATGTTACATAAGCACTCCTTGAAAATATTTTTTCAGCACTGAGCAAAACTGTTTGTGTTTGAGGACAACTCAGGATTAATTTTTGCTCCCAGCTGAATGAGAGCAGTCAGTGGTTCCCAGGGATCCAGACTTCCCCGTGCTGTGTGTGTTTAAGTGCATGATTCAGCTCTCACCAATGCTCTCAAGGCAGGGCTCTGAAGTTGGATTGTATCAGCTGATTGTATCAGCAGATTTCTCTGGGTGTGTTCAGATGGGAGACCTTTATATCCTCCAAAGCTTTCTCAGGTGTAAGTAATATTCTTCCCAGTTTACAGCCCTGCAGCTGAGGAGGAACTTCAGCTTTGTGCATCGACCAAACCCTCTGTGTTTACCAAGTGGGTCTGTTACAAGAGGTAGAGAGCCCAGAATAGAGCTGCTGTGACTCACAGTGCAAACAAACAGCTGGAAAAAGTGAACAATACTCAAATCCTCGGGCCTCTAATTCACTAAAGTGGTTTGGTAGGAATTTTAACTTAACAAATGCAAAAAACCTGCTTGCCAGTTCACAGCTAATGCTGGGCTTCCTGTCCAGGGCTGTTGATCTGGGTTAGGCAACTCAGCTCGAATTCTTTTAGATTTGTGGCCTTGTCTGTTGAGATGTAGCTGCTGGGAATAACTTTGCTGCTCCTCAAATAGGAGCTGAAATAGTTTGTGGAGCCACTGTGGCTGGGGTAGGAGGAGGCTGTCCCGTGCCACTTTTTCCTTATCCCAAATAAGCTTTGTTTACTGGCTTTACAGGGCATGGAAGGAAAGGGGTTGGGTTTAGTTTTGTGTGTATTTGAATTCAAGGCTGCCTGGAGACTGAAAACTGAGCTAATCTATGGGTTTAGGTATTTTTCAAAGCCTGTCACCGTGGTAACAAAGCTGGAGTTCTTTCCAAGGGTTTAAAGAGTCAGGGATGTTATACCCTGGTTTGGCAGGGACCTGCAGGAACAGACAAGAGTTTCCTTTCCAGTGTGCACTGTCATCACTGGGAATCCTGGGCTGAACCCTCTGCCTTTCTCCTGAGTCCTGAGTTTTGATTGTCAGAACTTCAAGGATCCTGTGGTGCCACTTTGTGAATTCATCAGAGATTTTGTGGGTCTGCAGAGGGTCAGAGAAAAAGGAAATGGCTGTGTGAGTAGTCAGGCAGTGGAAGTTCTGTTCAAAGGGCAGAAACAGATAAACCTGGAGCAAGAAAATAACTTTATTTGTGGTTTTGTTTAATTGATATCTCCCAGTGTCATGATTTCAAACACTGATCTGGAGAATGCAGCTCTTACTCTGGTGTTACTGTGGCAAGTACAAGCTGTTGATTTCCTTGGATTGATTGTACCAGTAGGATTATACCCCTGTGCCTCTTGCAAAACACAAGGATGTAGGGTTTTCCTGTACAGCAGCGATTTACTTCTTCTGGCACTTGGTATAGGAGGCCTGGAATGCTGGGAGACAAGGGAGGCTTTCTTTTCCCCAGGACATATATTGTTATTTCTTTGCAGCAGTTCATATTCTCCAGGCAAATAAAAGAGAGGGCCAGAGAGAGTGAGTTGGGTGGAAATGCAACTATTTTGCCCCCAAGATACAATAAGATGCATTTTTGCAGCATGACTGTAGGGTGGATACAGGCTCTACTCAGATTTCCTGTTCTCCCCATCTGTTAGAAGTTCAGTCTGTAGTTGTGAGTTATTTTGACGCTCTGCAAGTGCCACCCATTAAAATCAAACATCCAACCTGTGCCGTGCAGAGGGGCAGGAGTAGTTCCGGCAGCGAGCAGCAGGGGGTTGGGACGCTCTGCGGTGCAGCGCTGTGCTGGCTGCAGCCTTTCCTGTGTGGGCTTTGTTTGCGCTGCAAATTCAGACAAATTAGCTGAACCCATGGCGAGCAGACGCCCGAGCTGCAAATGAGCACAGCCACGTGGTGACCTGACCTAGCACCACTTGTCTCAGGGTCATTTAATCCAGCCAAGCTTTCCTGAGCAGCCCTGGGCAGGTAAGTCCTTGCTGTGTGTGTGTTTTGTACAGGTGTGAATTGCCACCTAAAAAAACCCCCTTGTGCTCATTTTTCTCCTGTAAGGGGCCAGTTACTTAATAAAATAAAGATTTTCTTATCTGTCAGTATTGGATGATATTATTTTGTAGAAAGATACTTTAGATACAGCATTAGATACTTCAGGTGGTGGTAGGTATGAAGATGGGAGAGTATATTTGGTGTGCAGGAACCAGGCATTAATTCTTCCCTCTCATGGACTTTGCAGCGTGACGACACAGATTCCAGGCTCTGTGTCCACAGGTTTTCCTAAAGGGAGCAGGACATTCCTCTCAGTGTGGCTGAGCAGTGCAGGACTGGGCACTCCCCAGCAGAAACAAATTCAGAGGAGAGGAAAGACAAATGGCCCAAGTGCTGATGGAGCCGGTTTGTGAGGGCACAGAGCCAGAGGAAGGACTTGGGAAGGGAGGCAAAGAGAGCTGCTGATTGCAGGGTGGAAACACGAGGTGTTTTGGATTTGGGTACCAGGAGAGACAACAACTGGCTGCAGATCAGAGGCAGTGGAAGCATCAGCAGCCAGGGCTGGCACAGCCCAGGGCAGGGAGGGCACACAGCTGGGCCAGTGGTGGCTTTGCTGAGCACAGGGCCTGCAGGGCCTCTGTGCCTTGGTGGCCTTTCCTCTGAAAGGAGCACTTCAGCCTCAGGGAAACCCTCTGACACTGCCCTGCAGGAGCAGGCTCCAAACTCTGCCTTTGGTCTGCAGGCCAGGCACAGCCTTGTGTTGTACCAAGGGTTGCAGTTTGTGCTGGAGCAGAGGAGGACACTCCTGGGATTGTATCTCAGCCAGGCTCCATCACAGACAGTCCTGGGTAGCCCTGTCCTGGTTGTGTCACTGCACATCTGGAGCCCATAATAACTTGTTGTCTTCCCCTGGTTGCTCAAATCATTGGATTTCTTTTCCTGAGCTCTTGTTTTTATCACTGTGCAGCCAAGTGTCATTTAGCTGATCCATCTGTGCCGAAACCCTGTATTCCCAGATCTTTCCTTGTTTTCCTTAAATAACTTTCCTTTGCATAAGACATTGGCCTTGCACAGCACCCTTTCTGGGACTGAACTGGACAGTTCTATTGAGAGCAGCTTCCCCTGGGCCTGTTTTCCATGTCTCCAGCAGGACATCCCTCTTGGCAGGGCCCTGGTGATCTCAGCTGGCAAGTGCCCTCAGCACAACGTCCAGAACACACATTTCTGGGGCTCCACTGAACAATGCAACATTTGCTGCCAGCAGTCATAAACCACACCAGCTGTTGGGGCAGATTCACACTTATTCCCTTCAGAAATGGCTCAGAATCATTAATTTTACGACAGAACACTATAATATACAATTTATTCACTGTAGCCCTCTTTCCCTCTTTTGCCTGTATTTCCATTCTGCAGCTTGTTGGCAATGCAAGCTTGGAGTTATAAAATGCCAAGTTAATTAGGAGACTAAATAAATAGTTTTTCAAAACTGTCATGTATACATATACCTGCAGCTTCCAGGACATCCTACAGTGGGATGTTAACAAAGATGATGATCCTGGGTCTGTGAGGTTTGCCCAGGTGTAGCACTATACAGGTATTTAATTTATGAGTAAAAGTCCAAAGTATTTTTCCATTTGGAAGGGACCCATCTCTTTCTAATGTTATGCAACCCAGACATCTTGGTTTGGGTTCCCTGCAGCTGCCAAAGCCTTCCCCAGCTGCCTTCCTTGGAGTCAGGGTTCCAGCATGTTTTTCACTGGGTCTGGGACCTCTGACACTCTGAACTTCCTTCCCAGAGATCAGAAATACCATCAGGACTAACACATTGTTTTTATTGTCTGTGTCAGTCTGAGAATTTCCAGTGAAACTTTTAAAGGTACATTGCCAAGGTGACATTTCCAAACAAAATGCAGCAGCTCAGAGGAGAGAGAAAACAGAGTGTTCTCCTCAGGGAGGAAATAACCTCCTGGAGAGTGGAGAAAGCACAAAGTGGGGTCCCCTCTGTCCTTCGTGGAAGTTTGGTTGTGGAATTTTGTGGCTGGAGAGTTTGGCCCCTTACTTAAGCATCCTTTGAGAGATTCTGGGAGTGGGAAGCTCCTCCTGTGAGCAGGAGCACACCTTGTGTGGCTGCTCTGTTCCTGGAGGGCCACAGGGAGAGTTTCCTGCCCAGTTTACTCACTGCAAACACTTGGGAAACGTGGTAGATGGGTTTGCTGAGGTGTGAGGTGGTTGGAGGAGTAATCTCTGTGTTGGTGGTGGGTGGTTGGGGTGCTACAATCAGCCAACGTTGTCATTCCATTGGACTGAGTAGGTTTGTTGGCTCTGTGTTCCTGCACAGGGTGTTGCTACACCCTCAGAAATACTCAGCTGTGAAATGACTGAGTTGTTGAATGAGCTGTTGTTATGTTGCCCCCCCCATGCTCCAAATGGCCTTTTGTGAGCACAGGAGCTGAAATCCATTGGTCCATCCCAACCCCCCCAGTGCTCCTCTGACAGGGGCACGTGTGGAAGTTACGTTCAGGTGCAGAGCAGGGGCTGAGCTTTGCATCTTGCTGCTCTGACAAGTTCAGGGAGACGAGGCCGTGTTCCCTCCACCCTCAGGTTGTTCAGATGAATCCTTTCAGCGCTTGTGTTCTCCAGAGTCTTTCCCTGCACCCAGTGCCAGCTGGAGCCGTGTTCTCCAGTTCCTCTGTGTCCCATCAGCTTCCCAGCTTTCAGCTGACAAACTGTTGCCTCTGGTGCTGATGTCTCTTAATTCCTTCCTCTCCCGTTGGCCTCGTGAGTGGATGTTTGGCTCGCTGGCCCCTCGCTGTGCTGTTGGTAATGGATAGCATATTGTCTGGAGCTGGAGCCTGCTGGGATTCAGCCTCTGAGTGGCTGAGGAGGCTCTGAGATTCCAAGAGCGCTGTTTGCACAAACATGATCCTCCCCTGCACCGCCGAGGGGGTGGGTGTGTTTGTCCCTGATAAAAGATTGGCTTCTGCCCTTCATCTGCCCCAGCAGCGAGAGGAGGGAGCTGGGACTCCCCACAGCTTCTGCAGAGAAGGGAGAAGCCCATTTGCTCCTAGGAATGGGCAAAAAGGACCTCAATTATCTTTTCCTCACCATTTTCTGCACAATGGCTCTGAAGCTGAACTGTGTCAGCTCCATGTCCATGGCAGGGCTGGGGTGTGTTGTTACAGCAGCTGTTGTGCTCTCAGCTGTGGTAAGTGATTACCATCCCAACTGAACCCTGAAAAACTTGTGGGGTTTAGCTCCTTGTGGGAGTCCCACTCTCTTCTAACTCTGTGGGGGGGTCTGTGTGGGTTTGAGGTGGGAATTTGGGAGAAGCGAAGTTGGGCTGATGGGAATCACGGCGATGAAGTTCATTGTTCTCCGTCTTTGAGATCTGATTTCAGCTTGGGAATCACTGGTACCTAACTTGCTGGTTTGCTTTCTAGTTTGTAACATCCTTTATTTCTACCTCAAAAGCTCAGCATATTGTACTTTATCCATCAGCTGCTGTGAACTGTCTTCCTTGTCAAAACACTGGATGCTTCTCATGGAATATTTGAATGTTTTCTTCCCTGTTACCTGATAGCACCCAAAGGCACAATGTGATCCATGGACAAACTTCATTGCCAGTGCAATAGAGATGTTCCATTTCCTCCCAGAATTACCCAAGGGAATTCTGTTATAACAGGGAAAAGTGTTGATTATCTTTGTTAAAGTGATGGATATTGCATAGTGTTAATGTATTGCATAAGTATGGCAATAAACATATTAAACCAAAATTGCAATGTCCTCAGGTCAGGATGTTGTGTAAATTGCTGTAATTCCTACAAGGGACAAGTTACACCGAAGTTCTGAAGTAACTTGTCAGAACAGAAGAGCTTTAAGCAACCTGTTCTTTACCTAAATGTGATGACATTCACAGCCTTTTCCAGAAAGAGCTGGGTAAGATCACACTGGGTTTAGGAAACCTGTGAATAATGTTTGTGCAAGATGTACAATGTGCAGTTAAAAGGGATTTGTTTCCAAGAGTCTGGAATGCCATGCAGGGAATTAGCTCTTCACTGATATTCCATATTGAAAAGTTATAAACTAATAAGGAAAATTCATAAATTAAAATCAAGAGAGGTGGGCAAAAAGAAAATAGAGTCTAGGAAAGGGTAAGGCAGGAATAAGAGGTGATTGGAAGTGAAAATTAACAGTGATCAACGCAAGAGAAATAAGGAATCTTTGCATTTGTTGCCTGGAACAGTAAGTTGAGGGGTCAGAAGCAATGTAATTTCAACACACCCTTCCCTTGTCTGCACTCTGAGCCCCATGCTCTGTGCCCCCCAGCCTGTGACCATGGTGGAACATGCCGAGTTCCTGAAGGCTGGGAAGGAGCCTGGCCTTCAGATTTGGAGGGTCGAGAAGTTTGACCTGGTCCCAGTGCCGAAAAACCTGTATGGAGACTTCTTCACAGGAGACTCCTACCTGGTGCTGAACACCATCAAACAGCGCAGCGGGAACCTGCAGTACGACCTGCACTTCTGGCTGGGTGAGTGAAGGGACTGTCCCTGGGAGCCCAGAGCGACCCCTGAGCCTCCCTCTGTGCTGCCCTGGCCAGGGAATGCCACCCAAGGCAATGAAAAGCCCCCTGGCAGCCCAGGAGGTGCAGCTCTGGGTGGGTGTAGCCCTGCTCACCTGAAGTGCTTGCAGTGCTTCCTGCAGTAGTGAGGAGGGTCACCTCTGCTCCTGAAAATACCTTTTCCTCATCAAGGTGACACAGTGAGTCCCTGTTCTGCAGGGGTTCACAGAGAAGGTCTCGGGTGAAAGGGGTGGCTGAAATCCCTTCTGTTTGAAAGGGTGAGGTGGGATGTTACCCTCCTGACTCAGGGAGTGGAATTTTCCCCTGCTGCAGTAAATGTCTCAGAGGGCCACATCAATGCTTTCCCCACATCCTGCAAACCCCAGCCCCTCCAAGCTGTTGGCTTTCCCCGTTTCAGGAGATGAGAGCTCCCAGGATGAGCGAGGGGCTGCTGCCATCTTCACGGTGCAGATGGACGACCACCTGCAGGGCAGGGCTGTGCAGCACCGCGAGGTGCAGGGCCACGAGTCCTCCACCTTCCTGGGCTACTTCAAATCCGGCATCAAGTACAAGGTGGGTGTTTGCTGGGGCTTTGTGGTACCTCTCTGACTGGGGTTTGCAACAAATGGCATCCTGCCCACCACCCTGTTCTCAGAAGAGTGAGAAGTGCCCTTTTTCCAGTTGCTTAAAACCCATTCTCAGCCAGATGTTTTCAGTGAGTTGGAACAGGGTGGAGAACAGCAGATCCCAGTGGGAGAGATTTGGCTGAATTAATAATACACAAGAAAAGCCCCAGAAAATTTTAGGAATCGAGGTTTTGTTTTTCTTCGAGAAGCAGAGGAAAGAACAGTCCCAGGACACCTGGAATGAATTTAAGCAGCAGCAGAGTTAATGGGAAACGCCCACCCAGGAGATTTGACTTCTCCTCCCTTGCAGAGCAGTTTGACCTTCCTGGACTCTGTTTCTGTGCTTAACCCTCCTCCTCAGCATGTGCAGTGTTTTGGTAAAGTAGATGAACAGTAGTGGGAGTTACTCTTGGCTGCCATGACAGTGAAGTGGGGCAGAAGTGAAAACATGCAGAGAAGAGCAGCTGTGTTTGTGAGGAATCCAAAGGCACAAGGAAAGCGGTATCAGGTCAAACACTTGCAAAGTGCACACATTTCCTCATGTCTAAGACACTCCTGGACTTTCTGTCGTGCTCATTTCCCACTCATTAGTCGTTATTTTCATCCCCTGGAATTTGGTTGTGCTTTTCTTGAGGATAACTGACATGAGCCCTGTCACCTGCATGGATAAGGAATCCCAAGTGTGTCTTGATCTGCAGAGAAGGTGAATCTTGAGGTTGGGATAACCTGTGGTAGGCAGGACATGTTATACACATGGAAATACACTCTTCAGCAGCCCCAGTGTGAATGCTTGTCCCTGTGTTTTCCCTCAGGCTGGTGGTGTGGCTTCTGGCTTCAGACACGTGGTCCCCAACGAGGTCACTGTGCAGAGGCTGCTGCAGGTCAAAGGCAGGAGAACAGTGAGGGCCACGGAGGTCCCTGTGACCTGGGACAGCTTCAACACAGGGGACTGTTTCATCCTGGACCTGGGCAGCGTGAGTACCATGGAAAAGGCAGGCCTGGCACATTTCTGGGGGCAGGAGGTGTCCCACTGTTCACATAAGGGTTTTTTTGCCCTGCTGTGCTGGGGCTGCCTCAGGTGTTGTCTGAAGTGGTCTGACATCGTTCAGTCCCAGCCATCGAGTCCCATCCCATCCAGAAAGGGGGTTGTCACGCTCTGACAGATTTTCCTCTTCCCCCCAGAACATCTTCCAATGGTGTGGCTCCAACAGCAACCGGCAGGAGCGGCTCAAGGCCACGGTGCTGGCCAAGGGCATCCGGGACAACGAGCGCAACGGCCGCGCCAAGGTCTTCGTGTCGGAGGAGGGATCTGAGCGGGAGGAGATGCTCCAGGTGAGCCACTGCTCCAGCCTGCAGGGGGAAGGGTGGTGTGTGGAAGGGCCAGGGGGGTGGGTGGGCAGGCTCAGCAGTGTCTTTACCTGTGAAGTGTCAGTGGTGTGAACACACAGCTCAGTGCAGACTTGGCTCTCTGCGTCGCTGGGACAGCAGGGGGTACTTACACTGTTGGTCTGGAATTTTCTTCTACTCGTTCCCTTGGCTGGAGCATCTGGGAATGAGGGTCCCCTTGGGCTGGCTGGTCATGATTTTTCTCTCTCTCAAGGTCCTGGGACCAAAGCCTACTTTGCCACCGGGAGCTTCTGATGAGACCAAAACCGACACAGCCAACAGAAAGCTGGCCAAGCTCTACAAGGTAACGAGATCCTGACATAACACTGCAGAGAACAGGGTGCATCTCTGCCAGAATGGTTTGTAATGTGGAACTGCATCCAGTAATCAGTACAGAAACTCAGATCATTAACCCCACTCGACTCAGGGAGGCCTGTTCTCAGTTACCCTCCATCCTTGAGGACAGCTGCTTGGCTGCAGAAGGTACCTCTTGGCTGCCTTTGCACCAAGGATATTTACCACTTTGGACCAATCTCTGGTCCCAGCAGTACCTGCTTTGCTGCAAGCACTTGAATTCTTCAGACTAAGTGTTGTGCTTTTGTCCTGCTGTGTCTGTGTCAGAGGTATCCTGTTTGAAAACAATAGTGCCTGCAGAGCCAGTGCATTCAGATGTGTTTCCCTTCCCCTGCCCGAGTTCTGATCTGTGAGGGGAGCAGGGAGTGCCTTGTGTGACCTCTGTGCTGTGTTGTCACAGGTCTCCAACGGGGCTGGGAACATGGCAGTGTCCCTGGTGGCAGATGAGAACCCCTTCTCCCAGGCAGCCCTGAGTACAGATGACTGCTTCATCCTGGACCATGGCACAGATGGGAAGATCTTTGTCTGGAAAGGTACCAGAGACACCCAGGGAGAACATCATTAATGTCAGCAGTAGAAAAGCAGTTGTGTGTTCTCTCAGCCATCACAAAAGGCACAAAAGAAATCAAACACTTGTCATTTGCTATTTGGCATCATTTATCTGGGAGGCTTGGCTGGCCCTTCCACTGTTGCTAAAGGTACCTGGGGCAGGTTTGTCTTTGGGTAAAAAAAAAAAAGACCTCTTTTCTCTCTGTTTTCATTAAAGGCAAAGGTGCCAACTCTGAGGAGAAGAAGGCAGCACTGAAAACAGCTTCTGAGTTCATTGACAAGATGGGTTATCCCAAACATACCCAGGTAAGGAGGTGCAGCCCCCCTGTGATCAACCCCAACCTCTGGGCCCCTTCTCTGCCTCACGGGCTGAGGACTCCACACTTGGACTTTCAGGGAGCTCCTGGTTTGGGTGATGTGCTTTTCTGCAGGGAGACACTGCAGTGGTGCTCCTGGGCTGACACTGCCCTTAAAGCAGCATTTACCCCAGCACAGCTCATGTCCTTGTGTCACATACTCTTACCTTGTCTGTGACCAAAAGAGAAGGGGCAGACAAACCTTAGGGAGATGCTTCTAAAGGCTCATTCATTTCAGATCCAAGTCCTCCCTGAGAGTGGTGAGACACCCTTGTTCAAGCAATTCTTCAAGAACTGGCGGGACAAGGACCAGACAGAGGGGCTGGGCCAGGCCCACGTTTCTGGCCACGTCGCCAAGATCGAGCAGGTCCCTTTCGACGCGGCCACTCTGCACAGCTCCAGGGCCATGGCTGCCCAGCACGGCATGGAGGATGATGGCTCGGGCAAGAAGCAGGTCAGCAGGGCCAGAGCCCCTCTGGGGAGCTTCCCAAACTTTTCTTTGCCCCTTGCTGGCATTCCTGCAAGAGCAGCGGGACAAATGGAGGCCTGAGAGCCACCTCAGCCCCGAGGTTTTGTAACCACTGGGGCAATGGTGAACACCAGAAATACCAGCAGGGTCTGGAGAGCCCTGCAGGGGTTGATTCTGTTAATCCTGACCCCACAATTTCCCAGCACTGTGCTTCTCCCTCATTCCTCCTCCTCCTGGCTATCGTACCTGTTCAGAAATCCCGCGGGAAGCCTGGGAGCTCCCTTCCCTGGAGAGAATGGGAATTGTCCCGCTCTTGGGTCCAGGGCACTGTCGGCGCTGGCCCGGCAGGGGGCGCTGCAGCCCCGCGGGATGCGGGATTTGGGGAATTTGGGATGTGGGGAATGTGGGGTTTGGGGGATGAGAGGTTTGGGGGTTTGGGGGATGAGGGATGTGGGGGATGTGGGATTGGGGGTGCGGGGTTTGGGGAATACGGGAGCGGGACAAAGGCTCGAACTGAGGAGGCTGCTCCCGCTGCTCCCGCCGCAGATCTGGAGAATAGAAGGCTCGGAGAAGGTGCCGGTGAGCCCCGAGACCTACGGGCAGGTC
>VYXB01008444.1:250419-410946 GCA_013397135.1 Pachyramphus minor | reverse complement strand
GTGAGGGAGCTCTGCTGCAGCACGGGCCCACCCCACTTACACAGGAACCTCGGGGGATAAAATGTCACCCTGGATAGGTGCCCCTTGCAAGCAAAACGCTCCCCCAGAGGTGTGGGATGTTGCATTTGAAGTGGAACAATGGAGGGAATTCCTGTGCTAGCTTATTTTAGCTCCCCCCCACCCCAAGTAGTAGTTACTCCCTTCTTTGGATCAAGCTCTGCTGCTTTTTGCAGAGATCTTTGCCCTTTGAGATCACTGTAAGGAACTTTTGACACTTATTGTGATAAGTTATTGTGACTGGGACAGTTCCCAGCCCATGTCCTTCTGGAGGAGTTTTTCAGTCAGGCTCACAGGGGTGGTTTTGCTGCTCCTCAGCAAGCAGAGGGCACAGGCAGAACCCTGAGTGCACCCAGGAGGGGCACAGCCTGCTCAGGGGCTGCACATGTAATTCCTGATCCCAGTACCAACAGCTGTGTGCTTAAACTGGCTGCTGGAGTGGGAGACTGGCCTGGAGATCCTGAAGAATCTGTGCTGCTTATCTAGCAAAGGTTCTTGTCTCCCCTTGCAATCCCTGTGCTGCAACACAGGATAACACAGTGTTTCCCTCCTGTTGAATGAAGTGCCACAGAGGTTTGGTAACACAGGTTTTCCTTGACTCCTCTGGATCTCTGTAAGGTGGGTGTGTGTGGAAGGGCTGAAAATAAAGCTGGAATTTGGCCTTGTCTCCCAGGCAGGGAGCTGACTCCACACAGGATGAGATTGCAACCTCTGCCTTCCTCACGGTGCAGCTGGATGAGGAGCTGGGAGGCAGCCCTGTGCAGGTAAAGGAACAAACACAACCCAGCAGAAAGCAAACCCCAACTCTCTGGGAATAAATAATACATATATCATACTCCTGCCCCCAGCTGGGTGCTGTGTGGATATTCCAGCTGCAAAGGCCATTTCTGGTGCCTCTTGTGCTGCTCAAAACTGACAGCACGTTTCTTTCTCTGCAGAAACGAGTAGTGCAAGGGAAGGAGCCACCTCACCTGATGAGCATGTTTGGGGGGAAGCCCTTGATTGTTTACAAGGGGGGAACCTCGAGGGAAGGAGGGCAGACAGCGCCTGCGGACACGCGGCTCTTCCAGGTCCGATCCAGCACCTCCGGAGCCACCAGGGCAGTGGAGGTACGTGGAACTCTGGTGTTTGCATGCACAGGCCCTGATGGGAACGTGATCCCATGGAACAGGACTGGGCTGTCCTGACTTGTGCTGAGCCCATTGTGTGACAACAATGCCAAAGGCAGGAAGAGCTAAATTCCCTCTGTGGACTGGGAACTTGTGCCAGGACAGGGGTTCAGGCTCCCACTGCACTGACAGAAAATGCACAAACCCCCTGTGCAGCAGCAGAGATTAAATCCTAGTGAACAGGGACAGGGGACGTGAGGGTGCTGGTGTATGACCCCAGTAAGTTCCCAAGTTTCCAGCTGCAAGATGGCCTGTCCTTGTTGACACAGAGAAGGTGTTAATGACTGATCAGTGTCCCAGCAGGGAACTGCTCTGCCACGGGCTCCCCTGTGAGTTCCTACATCTCCTGCCACAGCCACAGACTGGCAAAGTGACAGAGCCAGGCACTACATGTCCTGTGCAGTTATTTACTCTTCCCATGTGGCAAGTCCAACTCAGCACTTGGATACAGGGAACACACATCTCACAGCCTTACATGCTCACAGGAGTATCTTGTTTGCAGTTTATTCAACACTAGGTTGTGGTGTTAGTTTGAACTAATGGGCTCTGGGTAGGGGATGATCACACCTGAGACCTGCAATGTTCCTTCTTTTCAGCTGGATCCTGCTGCCAGCCAGCTGAACTCCAACGATGCCTTTGTCCTGAAGACTCCCTCTGCTGCCTACCTTTGGGTTGGCCAAGGAGCCAGTGACGCTGAGAAATCGGGAGCGCAGGAGCTGCTGAAGGTCCTGGGAGCTCGCCCAGTACAGGTCTCTGAGGGCAGAGAGCCAGGTGAGGGGTCCCAGGGGAGCCTGAGCCAAACCATACCCTGGTGTGGTTCCCATGAACAGGTGAAGCAGCAGTCTCTCCTTTGCAGACAATTTCTGGGCAGCCCTGGGTGGGAAGGCCCCGTACCGCACGTCCCCCCGGCTGAAGGACAAGAAGATGGACGCCCACCCCCCTCGGCTCTTCGCCTGCTCCAACAAGAGCGGGCGCTTCACGGTGGGTGTCTGAGATCACTTACTCCAACATCCCCCTGCCCAGGCTGGGAGAACCCCAGCACCAGCTGCTCTGAGCCCCCCACAGCACTGTCACCTCTGCTCTTCCTTTGGGGCATTTCTCTTGTACAGGTGGAGTGGTGCTTGAAGTCTGTGCTCACCTTAACCCTCTGTTTTCCAGATTGAAGAAGTCCCTGGAGATCTGACTCAGGATGACCTGGCTACAGATGATGTGATGCTCCTCGACACGTGGGATCAGGTACATCACATTTATGGGTTGACAAGAGGAGCAGAGAACAGACACAGAGTGGTTCTAGATGGAGACCTGAATGACAACAGCCAGAAATGCTGTTGTGTTACAGACTGTGCATAAATCAGCCACAAGGCAGCTTACTGAGCTTTAATGTTTGATGTAAAAATATGAAACATCTGCTACTTCCCCCTGGTGTTAGAACAGTGTAGAATTTGTTCATGGATCTACAATTTCTGTAGATAAAATGCAGGCAAAAAGCTTCTTGAGATGAAGTGATGGCTGTGGTCAGGGGTCAACGCCCCAGGCACACCCGACCCGGGGATGTCCTGGTTCTGTGTCACCCTCTGTTCACCGAGACTTTGCCTAAATCACCCCTTCAGAAAGAGACTGACTGTTGCTGAAATAATTAATATGGTTTTTTTTCTTTAGGTGTTTGTATGGATTGGGCAAGATGCCCAAGAAGAAGAAAAGACTGAGGCACTGAAATCTGGTAATGTCACGTTTGGCTCTCTGAACGCTCCCTTTCCCCTGTCTGCTCACGGGGCCAGTGATCCCTGTTCTAAAAGCTGCAGGGTGAACACTTCTGGGGGGTGGGGGGTGAAGGGGAGCCCCCGTTTAGCCCTGATTTCCCTGTTGTGTATGACCTGCACTCAGTGAGGTTCCCTCCTGCCCCTCAGCCAAGCGGTACATTGACACGGACCCGTCCAACCGGGACAAGAGGACCCCTGTGACTGTCATCAAGCAGGGCTTCGAGCCCCCCACCTTCTCCGGCTGGTTCCTGGGCTGGGATGACGAGTACTGGGCTGTGGATCCCCTGCAGAGAGCGATGGCAGATGTGGATGTCTGAGAACAGGTTTGACACAGAGCGAGTCCAGTGCCTTCAGTGCCTCCAAGAGCTCCTTCCTCCAGGATGCACATTAACGAGGGAATGATGTTAAATAGCCAATTAGCTGTGCAATAACTTCCCAAAACAATCACCACCAGTCATTGACCCTCCTCCTTGCTTTGATTATATTTAATACAATAAAGCTTGTGTGAAATACGGGGAGAACAGAAAGGGTGGGGTTTGTCATGAAGAAGGAAACATTAAACAGCACCTATAAATCCCACCTTTGAACTTGCTCGAAAGAAACACACCTTAGAACCCAAAACCATCTTTTGCACATGGACTTCTGACTAAAGAGATTATTTTGGGGGGTTTGGGACTGTTTTGCTTTCCCCTCACCAGAATTACAAGCATTTAAGACCCTGCTAAATTAACAGTGCTCAACTCCTACAGTCACTCGTTAGTAAACAACATGTCTTTTATTCAGATGAGAGCAAAAAGCATCTCGTGGTGTCAACAACAATTCACAGGGGTGGCATCTGCAGCAGCAACAGCGGCAGTTCCAGAGTCACCACGTTCCCTAAGGCCCCACCTGGTGAGCTCAGCAGTGCTGATGAGCCCAGCTTTGTGAACTGCTTCTCTCCCTCCCAGCCAGGAGTTAAGCTCAGCTCACATGAGGTGCTGCACTGACAAACAGGAGGATATTGCTTTGGTGGTGCAGAGGAAAGGAAAGTTTTGCAGCAAAGAGGCAGAAAAGCACCAGCACTTGGGCACCTGCTGCCAGGGACAAAGGCACAGCTGAACAGGCCTTGCCTGTACTAAAACACCTGTAAAGACAGAACTGAGCGTAGCAGAAAGGGGATAAAACCCAGGCTGGGAGGTTGATGCTGCCCAGTGTGAGAAGGACACTTCCAGCACTGATCTTGGCTTTTTAGTTTCATTGCCACCTCCCAGGAGTTCAAGGTGCCAGACTCAGTGCTGGTGGCAGCCTGAAGAGCCTCCCCCCCTGCAGACTCTAATTCTCCTCATTCCAATCTGTAATTAAATCTACTGAAGAGGTACAAACATGAAGTTTAACAGACACCAGGGTTGTGTGAGCTGAGGCTCACCTGCTTTGGGATGAAGTATAAGCCCTTAGTGACACAACAACCCCTCCAGGTGTGCACAGAGCAGCACCAGTAGGGAAAACACCCCGTGCTCCAGCAGATGTATCAACAGTGCAGCATCTTTGTGAACCACCACCCCGCCCCAGTAGGTACAGACATCTGACTTCTGCAGAAAAAAGGCTTTAGACCTGGATAAAACACATACTTTGGTTTGTAAAAATTATTTTTAAGAGAAACAGGTAAAGGCAGAGCCTTTTCAGTGCTTTAAAGCAGCGTAACTCTACACAGACACAGCCCTGTAACAACACCAGCCCAGCAGTGACCACAAGCACGTTGTATCCATAACCATGGCATGGTTTTGCCATTCCTGGGGGCAGAACAGATGGGAAGTTCCAACAACAACTGTTTCTCAGGAATGGGGACTGGATTAGAGAGCAGGAGCCTGATTTTCACAAGTCCCCAGGACAGTATTCTCACTCTTGCATTGACTTCCACTACTTCCCTTGTGTAAGGCAGAGAACCAATCTGCTGCCTCCATCACATCCAGCTACATTCCAGGAGAATACAGTCAGGGCTGTTCCACTTCCCTTGCAGGGAATAAATCTCTTTCCAAATGTTGGATCATCTCCACCAGAACTCCTTTTCTACACGAGTCGAAAAGGGGAGGTTATGGGTTAGAGGTGCCCCATTCAGGACAGCATGGATAAAACTTATTTAAGGTCACAACCTGCTTGTACTCCTTCTGAGAGGCTTTCAACTTCAAACAACTATGATTGTCCATACCCACAAACACTACAGACAAGTTTTAAAACACACTTAGCAGAACAGAAGAGGTTCCTCAGCAGACCCCTTTGCTAACACTACCCAGGAATGCAGTGCTGCAGAGGCCGAGCCCGGCCCTGCCTCCCTTCCTACTCCTTCAGGCGGAGGAGGCCCTGCAGGATGTTGATGGGCAGGGGGAAGACGATGGTGGAGTTCTTCTCGGCAGCGATGGTGGTGAGGGTCTGCAGGTAGCGCAGCTGCAGCGCGGCGGGAGACTCGGTGATGACCATGGACGCCTCCTTCAGCGCGCGGGACGCGTTCATCTCCCCCTCGGCCGCGATCACCTGTGTGGGGACACAGAGCCACAGCCCTCAGGCAGAGCCAGAGCCACACTCCCCTGGGCACGTGTCTCACCAGGCTCCTGTTTGCTCTCCGTGCCCTCACTCCTGGTTTCCTCCCTCCCCCTGCTCTCCTCCCACCCAGACAATGCCGGATCACGAAAGGTGGGTCTTTGGGCACAGGTCTTGAAAATGCCAGGGGGGTGTTTGTTCTGCCTTCAAAACCTTTTGTGTCTCTGTTAGCGCTGCCTCTCAGGAGCAGCAGCACTCCCCCTGGACAGCTGAGAATACTTTCTCCTCAAAGCTGTATTTGTTTTGTATCTACAAGGGTGAGAAGGAATTGTGTGTTTCTTACTGGGGAAATACCTTTCTGTTCCCTCCCTTTGTTTTTAAGTTCTGAGTTCATTAGGGACAGAATTGTGGCCTTTCTGCATTGGGACTGTAAATACTTTCTGAGTATTTGTCAAGGGCAGCTGGGTTGGAGATGACACTGTTTTAACAGGAAAGTTACTGGTGAAGCAATTCCTCTGTGTCAGCACATGCAAGTGCACAGTCTCCTACAGAGTCCTTCTGCAAAGGCACAATATTCTTTTAAACATCAGAATAAATAATAATTAAGAAGTTAGGAAGTAATTAAGCATCAAAATTAATACTTAACACAATCTGGCTGAGCACCTTCATCTTCCATGTCACCACACTGAACTACAGGTGAAGAAAAGAACCCAAGCCAGCCCAGCTCCCTGCTGGTGTCCTTACCTTGGCTCTGGCCTCCCTGGCAGCCTCTGCCTCTGCAGCCATGGCCCTCTGCAGCTGCACAGGCAGCTTCACATCCTTGATCTCCACACGCTCCACCTTGATGCCCCAGTCATCTGTGGCCTCGTCAAGTGTGACCTGCAGAAGGCAGGACAGGTAAGTCAAGCCACACACCCGGCTCAGACTAATGCCCAGATCTGAAGAGTGACCAATTAAACCAAATGAGTTATCTTAGGACTCTTGGACTTTAAGGGCTTTAGTACTTGTGTTATGATTTGATAATTATAAGAGCATAACTGTTGTAAGCTAACAAAAAACCCCAGAGCTTGATTAATGTATTGAAGGAATTCTGTGATATAATTTCCTTTCAACAGCAAGAACTGACACAACAGTCCAGGGAAGGCCTCCTCTCCTGTATCCCTCATTCCCACTGGCCCATTACTGCTTTAGTCCCTTGTTTTTATTTTAGAGAGTGCCATCCCAAGAGATCTTGAGCAGGGCTTTGCCCAAAGCTCCAAACCACAGCTTGTCTTATCCCTTAGCAGGTGCACTAAACCCGCTCCTGCAGGGTACCCATGGAGATGATGGAGCCCCAAACTCGTACCTGCATGCTGTGTGCAATCTCCTCCCTGTCAGAGAGGATCTCAGACAGGTTCTTGGTGCCCAGGACGTTCCTCAGGGTGGTCTGTGCCAGCAGGCGGGTGGCAGAGTCGGCGTTGGTGATGTTTGCCACGGCCAGGGTGGCGTTCTGCACCCGGTAATAAACCACCCCGTCCACGTTCACCGTCACCGAGTCCTTGGTCAGGATCTGGAGAGCAGAGAATGCTCAATAAATACAGGGTTAATTATCAGAATAAAAACCCATTTGTTTTACTAGACCAGCTCCTGGTTTTTCCAGAGTAAACTGGTTTTTCCACTGTCTGAAAACAGAAGTCCTTATGCACATATGCTGCATGTGGAGATGTCCCAGTGCCCACGAACCTTCCAGTACAGGTCTGCAAAGCTGAGACTAAATATGGGATTAGAACACTTCTCAGTGTCCTCCTTCCAGCTCAGACAGTTCCTATTATGTTATTTGATGAGAAAGGGATGAATGAATCACTCAGCCTTCAAGACTTACCTGCTCTGCCCCTTCCCAAACTGCCTCTTTCAGCAGGCTTTCCATAACAGCACAAGCTAAAGAATGGGCATCACACACAGAAATCATGTTGAACACATAAAAATGAATTTCTGCCTCTACCCACGGAACACAAACCTAAATCCATAAGCATAATTTAATCAAGTCAAAAGAAAAACTGCATTACTGATGGCTTCACTAATGGCACATCAGCAGCTGCAAGCACATTGTGCCTGCCAGTGATTAGGTTTCTCCCAATTACCCTTTAGAGTGTAGCAGGACAGCTGCCATTTGTCTCAATCCACAACTAACAATGAGCAACAAGCCAAGGAGCAAATCTGACAGGAAACAGATGCAGCAGCCAGGCTGCATCAAACATCTCTGCCTGAGGAACACGCCAGATACACGAGGGATACAGTTGTAACCACTGAGATACAATTGGTCACTAACTTATTTCTTTGAGGGCCACTTGGTTTTTATTCTTTGTTACCCATGGGGTTGGCAGCCTGAGTTCAGCTGGGGTAGTGCTCTGAGACAGTCTGCTAGAGAATTAAGAGGTCAAAGGAAAACCAGACTAGAAATTACAGTAATTTTTTTGTTCTTTAGCACCTTCAAGCTGAAAGACATCAGATGCCATAAGGTGTGGTACCTCCTCCATCCTGTTCCTGGGCACAGAGGCCCCAAAGGGAGCTGAGCCCTCATTCCTTCAGCTTGCTATAAATAGCATTTGATGTATGTACCAGTTTCACCCCAATATTTTAGCTGTCTCATACATCTAGATTAATTGGCACAGGACACATCACTGCTACATCTGGAAACCTTCCAGATTGCACAGAAGCAATTAGGGAATGTTGTATGAAGCCCAGCAGCCCTTGTTCCAAAGCCCTCCCTCCCAGCTCTCAGGCATATTAAATTATCTCATTTGGTCCTCCAAGGGCAGCATCACTTGATTTCCTTCAGTGCCCTTCTCTTATTGGATGACACTTCCAAAGGATATGTGTATTCTTCACAATACATTGCACCTGCACAAGAAATCTGTGCTTAAACTACATGTTACCCAATCCTGAGGGGGGACAAGGCAAAAGAAAGTGCACAAAATTCTGCCAATGCTTTATCAGAGGCAAACTCACCTCCTGGGGAGGAATATCGAAAGAGATGGTTCTCATATCAACCTTGATGAAGCTGTCTGTGCAGGGCAGGATGAAAAACAAACCTGTGCCAAAAAATGTGTTCAAGAAGATGTGAAAACAGGAAAGGAGACTTGTTACTGAAATAAGCTGCAATCCAAGCCCTGAGGCTGTGCAGCTCTCTGTGAGGAGCTCAGCAGCACCACGCCTGGCATGGCTTCCCAACCAGGGCAAGGCTTGGAACCTTGGCTTGGAACCAAGACTTGCACCCCTCATAGTCACTTGTGGGGCCTAATTCTGGCAAGCAGGAACTATCAACCTCCTTTTGTTCACTGATGGTTGAAATTCTGGAGCGTTACAGCAGTGTGGAATATTGCAAAACCTGGGAGGAATGAAGGAAGAAGCTCTTGCCCCTTTCTGTCACTCTGGGCAGCAGGAGCAACAGCTGAAAGCAACATTCTTGCAGGTCCCAGAGTTTCTCATGTGCACAGGCAACTTTTCAAAACTATCAAATACTTTAATGGCTTCTGTCACTTTTGAAGGGCATCAAGGCTCTCAGACCAACTGGGTTTTAACTGATAGATCAAACTTCTTTTTTAAGTACATTTGGTGCCATTATTCCTCCCTTTATATTCAATGCTTTTGACTCCAGCTGCACATCACACATTACCAAAGCAGAGCTGGACAAGGCTCACAGAGAATTAGTTTAATTAGCTGCTTTCTCCATATAAAGGATGAACATTCTGAGCAGGAAGGGACCCAAGAGGGCCATGGAGTCCAGTTCCTGTTGTAACACATCCTCTTACTGGAAGTTACAGAATTCTTGAGAAATCCATGCAGCACTCTCCTGCAATGCCCCTGCACAGCTCTTGCTTTGCCAGTGGCTGGTTAGAAGAGGCTGCTCCCCAGGACCTACCTGGTCCCTTTGCTCCCCCTTTCAGGATGCGTCCAAGCCGGAATATGATGGCTCGCTCGTACTCCTTTATGATCTGCAACAGATTGGGGCATGTCATGGCACAGGATGGATTCCAAACCACTACACACCAGTCAAAGACAGTCTTGAGTCTCATATTTAACACACTGGCTGCTCTTGAGAATTTTAGCTCAAACTTTATTGTCAAAGAGCAAAAGGAAAAATCAGGACAGTATTTTACAAGAAATACTCTTCAGACTATCACCAGGATGTCACCTGAGCAGGTCAAGGCACCAGCAGCTGCCATCAGGAATATCCTGGCAACAGCACAACAAAGGGCAGTATTTGTGACCCAGCAGGGATTTTTCCAGCTCCAGTTCTGTGCTGTACATCAGCCAAACCAGGAGGGCATAACTCCTCCTGTCTGGAAACTGGAAACATCAAGCTCAGAGTGATCCCAGCTGACACAGTGTCTTCAAAGGTGTCACATACAGCCACAGCTATGGACATGCATATTTATAATTACATACTTCATACTTAGACATAGGCATAGAGAGGGATCTCCTTAAAAAAAGTAAAAATCAAAGTATCAGTCCTCCAAGAGTAATTGTGGATTCTTGCAATTATTCTGAACTCCCAAATTAGCTCATGTGCTAATGACAACTGGGCAGAAGTGGGAAAAACCTCAGTGCAGGAATCATTCTGACAAAATATTCCAACAGCACTTTTATTCTTGGTGTGAAGATGAATGCACTGAAGAGCTGGGTCTGCTACACACTGCCTGCTACAGGTCAAGAAAGAGCAGGGGGATTAATTTGTGTTGAAAACAAGTAACTCAAACTGAGAACAATAATAACCACTCTGCACTGCTTAAAGCTTTAATACAACCTAGCAGTGAGCAGTTTTACCTTTATGCACATCCAGATGGAGATGGGAAATGTAAGAACAGTGAAAACCAGCGAGGTGATCACCAGGATCCATCCACACACACCAAGGCCAGGGTCGCTGTCCTCTGTGGGGAGAGAGCAGAAATGTTCAGATTTTCAAAACCAAGAGTGCCTGTTAAAGAAAGTGCCTAAACTGGATATTTATGTTGAATATTCCTTGAAATAAGCCACTATTAGCACTGCTCCTCTGGCCAAGTGCATTCTGTTTAGATGAGAAGTGCCACGATGGGGTGTATTTCACAATATGAGCAGTGACAGAGATGCTGCCTTGTGGGAAACCATGTGAAATACAAGAAACATGTTTGGCATCTGTGGAATGAGCTTCCTGATTGCTACTATTGAACCATCCTGCTCATGGAACTTGGAAAACTTCATCAATAGGCAATTCTTGCCCGATTTCTCATTGACCCTGGATCCTGAGAGCAGCCAGGGCAAAGCAGGGAAATGGGGCTGACAGAGGTGGTGCAGGGGTAACACTGCACCTCTTGCAGGTCATGTTTATCCCTGCCCACACCACCTGCTGAAAAAATACATTTTACCCCACAGGAAATGTTGGCTGACAGCATCTCCAACCATGCCACTGGAATTGTTTCCTGAGTTAAAATGCTGGGAAGCCCACAGCTCAGATTTACAGCCTGCTGTGCTGTGCAAATTGAGGCAACCAATAAAAACCCAAACTTCTTGAGCAATCTCTTTAAGAGATAAACTACAAGGAGAAAGAATATAAACAGAAATTAATTGAATCAGCCTTCAACGCCTTTCACGCTAACGGGAACAATCACCGTTACTTTAGCAAGGAATTATCACTTGGATCATCAAACAGTATTAAGAATTTATAATACACACTAAGTGCTGGAGGCTGAGAGGGCAGGGGAAAGTTCTCATTAATGCTTGAGGTGTGGCACAGCCTCCAGTTGTGATTTACTTCCTCCTGCGAAGACTCTACAACCCAAAGGAGCAGATCACTGCCAGGCAGCAAAGACCTGACAGACTCCTGGGCACCAGGAGAGGGAGAACCTTCCCCCCAGCCCTGCCAGCAGCCCCCTGACTGAAAACAAAACGCTGCCTTCAGTGAGATCTCAAGGTCTTCACGGATGCTCCTGGGAGCCTTTCGCACAGGAAACAGCCAAAATGACGACATTTAATAACCAAAACTACGTCTAATGCCATTTACTCTGTACTTTATTGTGATCACACGGGAACTGCAGGAGAAACCACCTCAGCAGCACGTTTGGGAAAGGCTTGGAGTGTCGAGACAAGGTTGGCACCAGTGTCCACAGGGAGGTATTAATAACTAACATGGTTACAGCATGAAATGCAGATCCTCTCACAGGATACCAGCACTAACATGTGCCATTAGGCACGAGGCCCAAACAGGCCTTACAGTTATTTATACGACAACTCAGAATACCCAGCCAAAGGCTTCCTATACAAAGCCATCTTATATTTCCTTCTCCAGTTGCAAATGAGAAAACTAGAAAATAAATCATGACTTTTCCGTTGCCTGACCAACGGAAGTAACAGGAAAACGATCCAGCTTCCAGTGACTGAAACTGGAGTCAGTTCTGTTATTTCAGTGCATCATCTCCAAAACACCCTGACCTGTGTTCCACTCACACCTACTGACTGCAAGGCCAAAACCCACTTCAGTAACGACACCAAGAACTAAAAATTAACTACAACTTCCTTGCCCCACTTGAGGAAACATAACTGGCTTCTCCCACTCCCTCCAGTCGCATTGCTGGAGCCTTGTGCTGCAGTGAACAGCACCGGTGCTGTCAGCAGCCAGTCCCCACACTCTGCCCGTTCCCATTTACTGGCGCGGCGCCCCGGGAGTTACTGATGTTGACTCTGCTCGTCACTATTTGCGTAGCTTTCCCCTCAGCGATCCGAGTTACCGGACGGGAAAGGAAATCACAAAAACCGCGAGCTGCGCCACCGGGGTGATGCTCCGGCACTTCCCCCCTTTGAGGGGTCGAGAGGCGACGGAACTGCCGGGAATCAACACCTGTGGGAATCATCCCGCGTTAGGCGGGGGAAGCAGGGGGATCAGACCCTCCGTTAGCCCTGGATGGGGGATCAGACCCTCCGTGAGCCGTGGATGGGGGATCAGTATTCCCCGTTAGCCCAGTCTGGGGGCGGTCAGACTCCCCGTTATCCCGGGGCTGGGGGCTCAGACTTCCCATTATCCCGGGGCTGGGGGCTCAGTACTCCCCATTATCAAGGGGCTGGGGGCTCAGTACTCCCCGTTACCCCGGGGCTGGGGGCTCAGTACTCCCCGTTATCCCGGGGCTGGGGGCTCAGTACTCCCCGTTATCCCGGGCTGGGGCCGCTCCGGGTGCGGTCAGAGCCCCCGGAGCCCGGGGCTGAAGGAAACGGCGGCCGCCCGGGAGGCGAAGGCACGACCGTTCCTCGCTCCTCCCGGCGGGCTTAACTCTGCTGAACGATCCTCAAACTTTCCTTCGCGACTAAATAAGACCATCACTGAATAGTAACTAAAACCGAAACAAAACTAAACGAAATAAAATCGGAGAGACAGGCACGAAGGCGCTGAGCGGCCGCTGAGAGGCCGTTGGGGGGACAGCCCCCTCCCCACTCCCCCTGCAGCCGTTACCTGGCGCCCGCCGTGGCCTGTGCGGGCACCCCGCTTCGTGGTCTGCCATGGCCGCCGCGTCCCCTCAGAGCCCCCTCGGTGTGTCCTCGGAGCCGCCTCCTTGTCCTCCGCGCCCCCTCAGAGCCGCCGCCGGCNCTGAGGGGAAGGAGTGGCGGCCATCTTGGGACCTCGTGAGGGCACGTGTGGGGGTCCTGAGGAGATGGAGGGGCGGACACGGCAGGGTCTCCCTGAAGGGACGTGGGAGGGTCCCTGAGGGGGTGAGGGGTCCTGAGGGGCTTGGGGGACGGCCATGGCGGGACCTCCACCCCCAGCACTGGGCTCGAGGGGCAGTGGCTGGAAGGCGGCCAAGGCAGGGGCGGCAGCGAAGGCAGGAAGGGACAGCAAGGAGCCATCGCCTGAGGTAAGTGAGCCCCGGCAGCCCCTCCTGAGGGGAGCAACAGGGCAGATTCCAGCTGCCCTGGCCTCGTGTGCGGTTTAATGTACGGGTGGAACAAGTGTTCTGTGAGGAAAGGCTGAGAGCTCTCGGGTTGTTCACCTTGGAGAAGAAAAGGCTCCAGGGTAACCTTGGAGCCCCGTCCAGTGCCTCAATGAGGCCTACAAATTCCTCGGTGGGGGGGAATGGATTTAAACTAAACGAGGGTTGATTTAGTTTAAATATAAGGAAGAAGTTTTTTACAGTAAATGAGGCTGGTGAGGCCCTGGCACAGGTTGCCCAGGGAAGCTGTGGCTTCCCCATCCCTGGAAGTGTCCAAGGCCAGGTTGGACAGGGCTTGGAGCAACTTGGGATAGTGGAATGTGTCCCTGCAGGGCATTTTGAATGAGAGGAGCTTTAAGTTTCCTTCTAACTCAGGCCAGTCTGGGATTCCATGAAAGTAATAATTTATAATGGGTGAGGTATGGTCTCACATGAAAGACTGAATAAGGAGCAGCTATCAAGCTAATAAAATCTACCTTTTAACTGCTCCATTTGAGGAATAATATGGTAATGCACACCATATTTCTTTCTGTGATCATGCTAAAGTCTAAATTGGAAGGGAATTCTGAGGAAAATAACCTCTACTTTTCAAAAATTCATCTCAAGTTTCAGGTTTTATTGACTTTCTTCCTTTTACATATTGCAGGACACTGATGGAGAGTTTGGAGCTTTCACCCCTTTTGGAAGGTGCCAAGGTTGTGATCTCTACTGCTTCCTTCCAAAGTCCATCCCACAGAAATAAGGTATGTGCAGAGTACAGAGTACATCATCACACACAGGCATTACATACCAGGTGCTGTAAAGATTGTTGCATTTGATAAGAGTTCCAAGGTTGAGTTCTATATTAGTGTGAATTATGAGGGCTACAAATGAACTCTGGCTGTTCTTTAACCTTTGTTTCTCTGTGGGATGTTGGTAATTAATAGGCAGGGAGGGACACGTGTAGACTCATATCTCTCGTTGCACTGCTGTACTGGCAGTGTGTGATTATAAAGCACGTTGCTTAAATACACACATTTATTTTCAGTGTTGATATTATTCTGTGTAAGGCCCTTCCTTGAAAGAGCCTAAATGGGCAGCCTGAATTTTCCTGTTCTTCATGTACCAGAGCAGCATAATTGATTGAGGCGTGAGTGGAGCGCTGAATGCTAAATGCAGCCCTGGTTCACACCATTCCAAATGATATGAGCAGCATCAGAGAAAGACCAAAACTTTCTCCAGAAAGAGGAAGATATCTAGTGAACACTCTTTCTAGTGCTGCTGTGAACTCTTACTGCCACTTGTGCCTGTTGAGTTCAGACTGATCCAGATGAGCAGTATATGAAACTAAAGACTAAATCTGGCTCAAGATCCCTGAGTGACCTTTTCAAATTCCTGCTGTCCATTCTCTTCACTCAGCATGTTTGTGGACAGTTGTTATTAATGCATTTGAGTGCTGACACCTGCTGTTCTCATGCTAGTAATTCCTCAGTATTTGTGTCCTAGTGTCCACAATTTTGTGTGAGTTTGGGAAATAAAACAACCACGTGGGGTCTTTATCCCTGGGGTAGGTGCAGCAGATAAACCACTGTGGATGAAAGTGGTTCCAGCAGCAGCATTTTGATCTCCTGCTCAAGTGGCTGACCAGGAGCAGTGCAGCACCAAGGTAATGTCTGAGGTAGTTTGGCTGAGATGCTTCTCTGAAATTTGAACTCTTAAGATTTTACAGGTCTTTTCCAACCAAATGCTAAAATGTCCCAAACTGCTGTCTACATTTAACATATTTTTTGAAACATGTAAAAGGAAGAGAGACCCTTTGAGCTGTCCAAATGAGAACTGATAAATAATGGTTCTGTGCAGGCTCAATTTGTCATCTCCAGGCAGCTCTCAAATGCCACAAAGAAACTTACAATTCAATATGATATTTGACCATATGCAGCAAATATCACGATGTTTTAATTAAATTAGAGTATGTGGGATTCCAGGAGCTGGTTGACCTGGGTCTTCTGGCAAGTAGACTGTTTAGAGTGTATCAACATGGATAAGGAAGGAAGGATGTGCTGGAAATGGGAGGGACAGGCTCTGTGAAAAGAGGAGATAAGCTGTGATGAATCCTTGTCATCCACAGCAAATTTGGCACTGGAAAAATCTAAGATAATGATTCTCTGATTCTGCAAGTGCTTTGAAAATTAATATGAATTGAGCATTAAAAAATGTGCAGCATTGGTTTACCTCATTTCAGCAAGGAAGAGGAAGCACCTGTTCAGCTGCCCTCTCATTAAAGTAAAGAATGAGCCATTAAGAGCTTTATCCTCCCCGGGGCTGGGAGCCTTCCTTCAGCAATATCCAGCAGCACGATGAGTACTGATGCACATATCTATGTTGGCCTTTTGCTTAAGGAAGGGGAAGCATCTCTCTAATTTTAGCTGGGCCTACATTCCATGGATTTTACTCCCTGGCTGTGTGCCAGGGCGGCTGGACAGAGCCCAGGGTGGCTGTGGGCAGGGACTGCTCTGCTGTGGGGCATTGCTGCCACCTGCTGCCATCCAGGTGTGCTTCCACACGGCATTCCTGGGGCCTTTTCCACACTGGGAGGGCTCCTTTCCCTTCCCCTTCCCTTTTGAAGAGAAAAATTCAGTTGGTTTTTGCCTTTATCGTTTCCAGAAGTCGGTTTGATTTCAGATATGGAAGTTCCTGGCAACAGTAACTCCTCATTCCTGCCCTGTAGTGAAGCCTGGTTTATTTAATATTTCCTTGAATTCCAGTGTGTCTGGTGGGCAGTTAATTAGAGGGAGGGTTTGTGTGGGATGTATCAGCCTTGGACACAGAGGGCAACACTCTACAATCAGGATGTTTATGTACCATGTGTTGTTTAGCAGTGTGATTTTTTTGGGAAGCAGCAAACCCTCAGCAGTGCAGGAAGCTGCCATTAGGTGTCAGCCTTGTTTGAGGCATGTATGAAGTACATTGATTTTTGAGACCTGAGTCTTTTTTAAAACACTTACAGTAAATTGTAGTCCCCAATGATTATGGAATAATAGCAAAGGCTATTCCTGATGCTGTCTTGGATTCTTACCCTAAAACATTGCTGGTTGTGGAACCTTCAGCTCCACAATTATGTGAAATCCCACAGGGATTATACATGACAGTTTGGGAATGAGGTGTGTTACTGTCCTTTATTAAATTGTGTTCTCTCCAGTTTACAATCCATTTTAAGGGACTCTGCCCTTGTTTTCCATTGCTGTTTGCCACTTGGAGTTTTTAAGGATGAACTTAACTTTGTCAGGACATCTCCTGTATTCTTGCTCTGTGTGTGTTTAAACACTTTGTTGAATTTTAATTCTCTGGAGAACTTTTTCACTTAGTGTTACACATTTGCAGGAGGTCTGTCCTACATATATTTTAGCTTTAATCTGAAGAGCACTGCTTTGAATCAGTCTCTTCTTAAACATTGCAAAGTAATCAAACCCAGGATGCAAGTTCAACAAACATTTCCCACACTGGAAAAGCCTGCATTTCATTTAGTTGCCTATTTTTATATCCTGGGACTATTTGTTTTCAGTGGAACATGGATATGTGGATAATAATCCCAAAATAGGCATGTTCTTCAATCAGGCTCCTTTAAACAGAATCATTTCTCCCACATTAAAAGATATATAGTTTAAAATAGCTTTTGAGTCTGGGAGGTTCATTATTTTTATGTTGTTTACACTTAGAGAATACATATTAAAGACCACTCAGAGCAAAGCTTGTCCTGAGGGAAGCCTGAGTTTTTGTGGCTGCTGTGCATGTATTTAACAGGATAATCCAGGCTCACAGCAGTCAGTCTCCCCCATGGGGGCACTGGAGCTTTGAAACAAAGCAGTGTGTAAAATAATCTGCTTTTTTCCCCCCCCACCTGAAATGCTTCCATTAGGACAAAGATCAAGAAAATCTGGTTAGATTTTCAGTGATGATGATGATGATGGGTCAGAGAGGCAGAGGATGAGTTTCCAAGACTTTTTAGCAGTCTAAGGTCCCTGTCCCAGCCCTGGAGCCAGGCTGGGGTGATGTGTTGCTCCCCCCACCACACTTGTCACCCTCTGGCTGGAAGCTGTGGGGAGAGGGATGTAGGAACCAGCTTTGCTGGCTTTGTGCTGAACTTTCACTTCAGAAGGAAATGTCAGAGAGCAGGGAAAAAGGGGGAAAAAACCCCACAAGATTCCCTGTTGCTCCCCTGTCCATGGCAGCTGTTGTTCTTCCCTTGTCTTTTTATAGGATCATTTAGGCTGGAAAAGACCTCTGAGATCATCAAGTCCAACTGTTAAATGAAATGAAAGAGCTAATTGGTGGTTTTGAAAATCTATCATTAAGTAAAGCTCAAAGTTTGTGAACAGGTTTGATAGAGAAACTGAGAGACCCATGATGTGTTTCTATGGAAACCCCAGTTTAAGGTTTTATCTGATGGATTCTAAAAAGGGTACAATCTGCCTCTTTTTTGTGATTGGGTAGGGAGAGGAGAAATACAGCAAAACCAGTATTGCAAAGTGATCTTTGGAAAGATAGTTCATGAAGTGCTTCAGGATGAAAACAGCTTTATAAATGTAAGGTGACATTTCTGTTTAATCACTGCCTTTAATGATGAGATTTTTAGGACATTGCTGGGGAGAAGCTGCAGCTCAGCACTCAGTGGATTGGTGTAACTTTCCATTCAGCTGCTGTTGTTGTTGAAATATTTAATTATTTGTGCTGGGTCTGAGTATCAGAGCATTAACATCTCACTTAGAGCTGGTCATAGGACATGGAAATTTCCTGTGCACATCTGTGGGGATTTGCAGTCGTGTCTCATCCCCTTTCTGATTTCCTCCTTCTCTGCTGCTAATTGTCCTCCCTGTGCTCCTGGGCCACGTCACTGCAGCCCCAGACTGCCCAGCTCTGCCAGCAGCCTCTTGGGACACTGCCTGGGGACAGTGTACAATCCACAATCTGCCTCTGTTGGAAGGGATCTTAAAGCTCATCCAGTGCCACCCCCTGCCATGGGCAGGGACACCTCTCACCAGCCCAGGTCACTCCAAGCCCTGTCCAACCTGGCCTTGGACACTTCCAGGGATGGGGCAGCCCCAGCTTCTCTGGGCAACCTGTGCCAGGGCCTCTCCACCCTCCCAGGGAAGGATTTCTTCCCAACATCCCACCCAAACCTCCCCTCTGGCAGCTGGGATGTCCTGTCCCTCCCTGGTGCAGAACAAACCCTGTGGCCCAGCCTGAACAGTTTATTTGTGGTGTCAGACGTGGAACGTGCTGGTCAGGGGTGAAAGCTGTGATTCACTGGGCCCTTGTGCTATTTCTGGCCCTGCTTTTATTCACTTGATTTCACTTTCTTAATCAACACAGATCAGTTCACAGCCTTAGAATTCATTATGCACCATCTATTCATCCTCCCTTTCTACCAGAGCTTTCAGTGGTTCAGGGCAGAGACTGATTCTCACTTAATCAAGTTTTAGTTCAGAAGTCAGTGGCACCTTGTGCTGGCTGTGATTAATCCCCTCACAGTTCCGCAGGCCATACAAATGGTTTCATTATGAACAAAGCATGTGGTGATGTTTATAATTGGTTGAGACTGGGGCATCTTCATCTCTGACTGTCTTCTAATATTGACTGTTAGAGCAAATGAAATAACACATGTATTTTTTACTTGTGCTCTAATGAGCAAAAACACTGAATTGAGGCAATGTGAATAGGACAGGTGCTGTCTGCACTCTCACCAGAGCAGTCACACCCTCTGCACAGTGGTGGTTTCTCCAAAGCACCTGATGGTTCTGCAGCCAAGAGAGAACCTGGGTTTGACTCTCCCCTTGGCACAGGCTGCACCTCCTCTATGTGTGGTAAAACCTCAGTGGAGTGAAGGTGTTTGTGGAGGTTGGAGGAGTGGAATGAATACCTGGGGAATACACTGCAGGTATGCAGAAAATAGCCTTGTTTACTGTCTTTCTCTTGCATAGATGTGAGTGAATTATTAAACAGCCCGACCCAAAATACAAGAGAAACCTCTTTGAAAAGAGCATAAATTAACTTAAACGTTTCTTTCAGCTGCAAATTAAAAGAAGAAATAAGAACATATTACACACACACACACAAAATTATGTTTGACTCTAAGCAAATGGGATATTTGGAATTGCAGAACTCTTCTTGAGATTTGAAGACCACTTTTACCAGTTTAGAATGGTGAGGATTGTTTTGGAAGGCACTTAAAAAGTTCAGTGTGTCTGGGATTTGCCATTTGCTTTTTACTGAGCTAATTAAAGCCACTGTTGTACCCACATTCCAGTTCAGGAACTACTTGGACTGTGTTACACTGGGTGTAATACTCTGGACTGATGCTTTAAATTGAAAAGTAACATGGAAAATGGTAGAAATTTGTTTCCAATTCAAGGAATTGTCTTTCTCCCCACCTCCTCAGGAAGCTCAGAGCTACCTGCAGTCTCTCTTTCCTCTTGCTTTGGCTCTTCAGCTTTTGTTGAACTGTTGCCCCTGTTTGCTGCTACTTTCCTTTGGGGGATGAGGAAATAATGTTGCACAAGTGAAACGTGGAATATAATGTAGAGAGCACTGTTTCCAACAGCAGCTACCAGGCAACCCTAAAGTTCAGGATTTTTCATCCTGACACAAGTGCCTGGTGCTGGAAATGAAATATTTCTGCTCTGACTCGTCTGATTTGTTCCTTTAAGTGGATTGAGTGGAGCTCACCAGGTGTTTGGAGCTCTAGCACAGAATAAAAGGAGTAATTAAGAAGAGTTTATATAATTTTGAAGATAGTGGTTTAATGGGAGAAAAATTTACTGTCTCCATTGTACAAAAGCAAACAGAGCCAGGCCAGTGCCAGCAGCTGAACAATGGCAAATAGTGACTGGCTGTTTAAGCCAAGTGGCTGAAATTATCCCAATGACTGTTCACAGCTCAGAAGAGAAAAATGAGCTCAGGAGTATCGTGCATTTGTGCCCTTTGTCATTCTGCTCTCCTTCCACTTCTGCCTGTGTTCTGCCCAGGATTGGGATGGCAGTGCAGGATTCCAGGAAGGTGAATTGTTGGCAGAGGCCTTGGAAAGGATTAATTATCACCTTGCCAAGTTAGAAGAGACCTCTTTTCCCTTCCCTGATTCCAGAGGTGGTTGCAGAGACTGGCTGAGTGAACTCTCCAAGCCCAGAGGGGTCAGCTCTGTCCCACCCATCCCACAGGTGGTTAGAGAAGGAATTCTCATGGATTCCAGGCCCATTCCACAGGTTACTCACAGACTGTTAAGCCCAGAGTCACCAACCTTAAGGACCACCGAGCCTTATCTGCCAGCTCAGGCTCTGCCTGGTGCCTTCCTCAGCATCTAAATCCTGTGTGTTTGCCTCTGGATATTTCAGGAGTTATATCCCCCCTCAGTGGAACCACTGCAAGCCCTGACTGAGCTGGAATTGCCACAGTAATTCCAAATATATTATGTGCAATATCATATCATAGAACAGAGGAGTTAAAACAAAGTGTTTACCCCCCAGGGCCAGCAATACCATTATTTGGAAAGAAAACAGAAATGATTAAACCATTCTGGCCTCTGACTATCTCCCTCTACTTGGTTAGATGATGACTGCATTTAAATGACTGGATATGATGATAAACATTTCAAGTGGATATTGCTATATTTAGTTAATCTCTAATAAAGCACTGCTTGTAGAAGCTTTTACTTAAGCTTTCTTTAGAGCTGTCAAGACACTCTTTAGTCAGTGACTTTTACTGCTTGTCTCTGTGCAGTGTTTGTTGAGCAGCTGATTATCTGATCACAGAACACTTTCTGGGGTGCTTTGTGGAAGAAATATATGACTTTTATTTCTACTGCTTCGGCAGGACAATTTCATATTGAGAACATCTGTTCTTATTAGTCTTAGCTAAAGTAGCAGGAGGGAGCCCCAAGAAGCTATAAAGGTTTTTTTTACAAGTTTTGTGACAGATATGTTACTTTGTGACTCCCCACTGGCCTGATTTTTGCTATATTTTGAAACTTGCTTAGTAGAAAACCTTCTTTAGGATTATTACTGTTAATTATTTTGCTTAAGTAACAGATGCTATTTTCATTTACAACATGAGAGAAGTTTGGTATATACAGAAAACATCATAATCTGCTTTCAGTGCTATTTTGGTATCTATTTATTTTTTTTTTAGTTGACCTGGATGGATTAGAAGCAAGTATTTTGTGTCTGTGTGCAGTGTGGATGTTCCTGAAAAGTGGCTGGTTTTCTGTGTGGGTCTCTGTCCTTGCATTGAACTCACATCAGCTTCCAGGCAGGGCCTGGCTTTAGGAAGGAATTTCCAGGGAACACCATGAGGCAGGAGGGAATTGTGCTGTGATCTCAATAACTGTGCTTCCTGGGATCAATCTAGAGCTGCAGTTAAAAAGGTCACAGTGGCAGCATAAGACAGGCCCTGGCACCTGCTGCTCCATCCTGTCCTGGGCCTTTGTCTTCTCTGGGTTAAGCCAGGAATGGTTTCCCTGTGCCTCCCGAAATCCTGCTGCCTCAGGACTGGTGTGTCCTTGCTCCTGGAGCAGTGTGGCAGTGCTGTGAACCTCTCCTCACCCAGCAGCTGAAGGTGATTTCCTTCAAAGCCTAAAAGTGATTTCCTGAATTACTATTTTTGCTCAATTTGCAAAAGACTGGAGGTCTCGTTCCTTATGAAGTTGTTGGAAAGCTCCCTCTGCCTCTGGTTAGCCTGGAATCACCAGGGACAACGGGAGAAATCCCAGTGCCTGCCTCTCCTTTCATCCACAGGGCTGGGTCTTAATGGGTTGCAAACTTTCTCAGCTGCAGTCCTGCTGCATTTGGAAGGGATTTATGCTTCTATTTCTTGCTGTATGGATTTGTCCTTTGGCTGATTCTGTAGGTTTAAAATCCACTAGAAATGGCAGAACAGTCTGAACAGAGGTGCCAGTTACACTGAAGTCATTAAAGTCGTGCCAGTGTTTCCACTATAAAATGCATTTCTCCAAGTTTTATTACCCAGCTTCAGTAGTTTGTTCTTGTAAACAAGATGTACACTCAGACACAATTTGTTTTGAGACATGTTTTAAATGTCCATTTGCAAATTTCTGAGCTGTAACACAACTGGGGAGAGACCCGAGCAGTTGGCTGAGTTTTGGCTTTCGTAAATCCCAGAGAAATGTGTTCTTTTTCCTGCTGAAATGGTGCAACTTGTACCTAATGAGCCTCACTGCTGGTGGGGACATTAGGCTCAATATTTGTATCTGCTGTGATTGCAGGGAAACATGAAAACGAGAAACTTTTACTGTTATGCACAGATGAAAAATTCTACCTAGGCCTAGGGAGCTGTGGGGCAGGATTGAATGTTTCTTTTTTCCCCTTAATTTTCTTCTGAAATATTTTGAAGTGTACTTGAATATAGTCTGAAAACATTAATTAGTACAGAGAAGACCTGAAGTGTTTCATCTGAAAATTAAATGATTTTCTCCTGTGTTCCCATTAGGAACCAGTTTGGTGTTCCAGATATCTGCTGGCATGACAAGAACCTCTTGGTCAGGAAAATTTTGTCCTTTTCACCAGTGATATTTGTTCTGTTTCTCTGGTTGTCATTGATAAAATTCTTTAATTAAAACTTAAATTATGTCTTATAATCCACTCTGGGAGAGCAAGGGGGCAGGGAGGAGGAGTCTTGCCCTTTGTTAGAAATCATTTTATTCCTTCCTTCTCCCAATTTTATTCTGTGTCCCTTTGCTTTCTCCCTCTGAGGTGGCAAAGCTTGGCAAGGAGCCCGAGGTCAGTTCTCCTCCCCAGCTGGGAATGTCTAATGAGGCACTGCATCCCAGCATCCCCTGCCTCCCTCCCCTCTGCTCCAGCCAGCCTTTTGCAGGGGTGGCACAGTCCAAAACCTTTGTTTCCCTGGGGGATCCCTTGTGTCCACACACCAGGGATCGTGTTCAGCCTCAGGTTTTGTCCTGAACTCACAGCACCACCACACCTCACCAGAGGGAATTAACTCCAAAGAACAACAACAACAAAAAAACTCCTGGCAAGACTTTGTGGCACTAGAGAAGTTAGAAAGGCTTGAAGGAGAAAAATAAGGTCAGCAGGTTGAATGTTAAAGACCACAATGCTAATGATAAATACAGCCCAATTAAACCCAGCCACAAACTTTTCCAGCAGGTTCTATCCTGCTTTAATGGCTGGAATTTACAGCCAGCAAACTCCATCTCCTCGAGACTGATATAAATAGAGACATAAAATGTCAAGCTTGACAAGTAGCATTTCATATCAGGGGCTGTCTTGCTCATTGTGTTCTCCAGTCACTGATTGTCCTTTAATACCAAATTGTAAACCCACCTTTTCCATCAGCTCCAAGCCAAATGTTCTCTGTTACAGTGGCACAGCCTCTGCAGTAAAAAAGATTTTGGTTCTGCTGAGCAAAGAATTTGCCCTGTGCATAAACCCCCCATCTCTGGATTTCATTGTTGCTTTTAAACAATAATTTGTCAATTTGGAGGTTTCTTCCTGTTTCTGTTGCTCTTGGGTGCCATCAGAACTTTTTGGAAATGATAAATTATTGGGAATTAACTCCAAAAAGAAAAAATTATAGAAATAAAACCTGTGTCAGTGGGCAGTTTAAACCTGTATTAAGGTTCTAGTGCAATTTGAGGATGTTCTTACAAGAACTGGAGTTTTAAGAAGGGGGGACATCTCCAGCCTCTATAAATAGCTGTGCCTGTTTGGGATCACCAGAGCTGTGTAGGGGGAAACTGCCCAGTCTCTGCACTATGGAAAACATGGAGTGAAATTCCATGGAAAAACTATGTAAAAATCAGTCTTCTAATTATTGTACAAACCAGGAAGAGCCAGTGGCACTGCACCTCTTTTAACTATGTCCTGGGATCCCAGGCAAAGGGGTGCTGCCTCCTCACAGCTGTGCTTTTCCTCAGTTATTCCTGTGCAGTCAACTCACCTGCCACAGACCTTGGAGGTGAAAGGGAGGAACCCCCAGACAGGACAAATGTGCTGTTCCTTTTGGGAGTGGGAAAATTCATCAGCAGAGGGAACCCCAGACAAGCACAGTGTACCCCTCCCGTGGCTGGAAGGACAAACAGGTGGAGTTTGTCCATTGGGAGTGGGATAGGGGAGTGTAAATGCAGCTCATTTGCACTGGAGCAGGATTAGGGGACTAAATTGCCATGGAAGGTTTGACAGTGGGAATGCAGAAGGTCAGGGCACAATCCAGAAACTCTGCAAGGTGAGGAAGCTGCAAAATCTCCATCTGCCAAGAGGAAACACTCAACATAATTACCATTGCCCTTTGTGTTACATAACTTTGGAGGATGAGCTCTGCATTTCATTTATGAATGGGATACAATCTGGAAGGATCTGGATGTCTTCTTCTTTTATTCATTCACACTGCAGTGTGTTTGTGTGTACTCATAGTGCCCTTTACCCACAGCTGAAACGACTGCTGGGTGTTAAAAATAAATCCAAGGACAGGCAGTTGACTCCTGTTAAAAATGTAAGCAAGAGAGGGGTACAGCTGTGCTGGGATAGCATTTGATACCACAGCCCTGGTACCTTGTTTATGATGTTATAAAGCTTCACTGGAAGAAATGACTCAAATGCTCTTTTTATTTCATGAGTTTATTCTTATACACAGGCTCTGAATGGGAGCATTTCCTGAGTGGTGAATCCTAAATAAAACTTTTATCTTCTGCCTCTATCTCTGCCATCCCATAAAATGTTGATTATGATGAGCCCAAAGTGACTGAGCTGAACTTCCATGGGATGCTTTGAGCTCCACAACAAAGCCCAAGATCCAGGCACTTACCTCAGCTCATGACTTGTAGCAAACAGTTGTAACCTCCGAGGACCTGGAGTGCTCCTCTCACTCCTCAAAGTGCTTTGAGGCTTGTGGGTGTAAAACTGTGTGGATGGGTTGTTTATTTGGCTTTAGAAAGTAAATATTGATGCTCAGAACTGTGGTGGTATTTTAAGAATTTGGCTGTGGTGGATCAAAATGGTAATTCAGCAGAACCTGAGGTTGCAGTTTGTGGTGCCTTTGGGGCACAGACAGAAGGAGAGACTCTTAAGATACTTCAGCTTGATCTTGGATATTTATTTGTTCTTCTGTTCCATCCTCAGCCTCTCTCCATCTGTCTTGGGAATTAGGACACTGAAGTACATTTCCATGTTTCCTGTAGTAATTGGCCTAAAATCCTCAACAGATGATGATGTCAACTATGTTTGGAACTAATGAAAAGGAGAGCAGGATGAAGTTCCTGATATGCTCCCATGGTGCTTTTTCCAACATCCTGTTCAAACAGGGGCAGCTCCAAGGTCAGATCAGGTTGCTCAGGGCTCTGTCTTGGCTGGTATTGAAATGCTCCAAGGATGGACCTGCACAACCTGTTTGGAATGGCCAGGGGACATAGGATGGGAAAAAGGAAAGATTGAAAAGAGAGAAATGGGTTTTTGTGTGGTGTTTGTGTTCCAGAGAGGATCTTCCCAAATCCCCCACAAGAGGGAGTTTCAGCCTTTGCTATGGGGGAACAAAAGGTGGCACTAAAGTGTGCCACAAGCACTGGAGCCCAAAGTGGTTCCTTCAGATAATCCCAGTTGGAAGGTTTCAGTGCAACAACATCCTCTGCCCAAATCCCAAGGGCCCCGAGGTGTTCACGTCACTGCTCTGGGGTCTTTCAGGAAAAGCTGTTTGCTTGTGTCCCCTTGGCAGGTGTGGAGGTGCTCTGCAAAACTCAATCCTACTTCTCATTGGTGATCTGTGCATTGGAGGTGCTGAGTCCTCCTGCTGTGCAGGGGAGGAGCCTTTGGGACACAGGGGGGACCATCCTTCCATCCCTGGGCTCCAGGTCTGCCCTGCAGCCACTTTGGGGAATCTGGGTGAGAGGAAAGGGTTCCTTTCCTTTCTCCTTCTGGGGAGGGCGTGGGCTGCAAGTGCTGAGGAGCCTCCCCTGCCACAGTCCCTGCTGAGCTTCCACACTGCAGGCAGATGCATCCCCAGCTGCTGTTTAGGTGTGTTTTCCACCCTCTGACCAGAGGGAATTAGTGCCAAGGCTTAGCTTAGTCAGAGGGAAACACAAGGATGGAATCAGATGGGTCTGTGGCCTTGAACTGACAAGCCAAGTAAATGATGCTGATCGATCCTGAAAGGCTCAGCTGTGAGGAAGCCAGGAAAGGGTTTGCTCTTCACCCTTGAACTGCAACTGTTCCCCACTTCTGGGTGCTTCCAGCGTGCTCAGGAAGGTCAGAACCGTAAGGGCAGCCTTTGAAAGTTATTCTGAGCAATTGACTGTGAAAACAGAGATGTTATTTGTTCTCCTTGCTAAGATTGTTTGTGCAGAGAGCTCAGTTGTGTCATGCCAGCCAGCTCTGCTGGTCCTCAGCTGCAAATTAAAGTAAAAAAAAATTAAAGCAGCTTGAGTTTTAGTGAGTTTGGAAAACCTCTCCTCAGGATGAAAACAAGGAATAAAGGCAGAAATCTGTCTCTACTGATCTCCTCTGAAGCACCAGATCCAAAAAGGGGCCTGTATTAGTAAAAGCTAACTGCTTTTAATCTATTGTAAAGCTGCACTGTTATGAAAAACCTTCTGGCTGAATTATGCATTCACTTATGTTTAACCAGAAAATCCATTAGAGGCACAGAGGCCACAGAAAAGATCTTCATTTCAGATGGGATAAAAGGGAGCCAGGGCTGGAACACCAAGAATATGTGTCAGAGGCTTAAAAAAGCTAAGTTAGGGGGATCAAATTCAGGCATTCAAAGAAATGTGAAATGATTCCAAGGCCAAAGGAAAACGTGGTATTTCTGGTGACCCATCCACTGTTCTGCAGTCACTATTCTAAATTATCCAGGTTTTGGGAGCACCACCCACTGATGAGTTTGGACTTGGATAAACTTTCCCACTTTCTTCTCCAGAGGAAAAATACTGCTTTCTTGGACACACGTGGGGATCAGCTCTTCCCAAGGGCCTTTCCTTGCTATTCCTGTATTTGTAAGAGATTCTTCTCTCTGGGAAGGTGTCGGGTCCTCCCCTAAATCCCTGCTCCCTGTGCTCATGTCCCGTGGGTTTGTGGGCATGTTGGAAGGGAGTGGCCCACCTGAAGTGTTTGCTGCTCTTACAGGGTTTCTTCCAACAGCTCAGCATCTTTTATTTTATCCACCTTCACTTTTTTAATAAAGGCAAGGAACTTCCCAGGTTTATTGGTGATGCATCTACCAACAGAAATGAGTGTTCTAAGCACATTTTAGAAACTCTCATTTTGAAATACGAGCCATAAGTGCCTGTGAGTTTAGAGAAAAGGCAGCACAGGGTCTGTGGGCAGTGAGTTTATGAGCATTCTGTAACCCTGCAGTCAGTGCAACTCAACATCTTTTCTCTTTGTTAAAGAGAATGCTCAAATCCATTAGTTAATTCAAGCTGAATAAGCTCTGTGCTGTGCCAAATACTGTAAAAGGGAATATTGAATTGTTCCTTGGAAAGGCCCCTAGGATCTGTCATGTCTATTCAATACTTCTGTACTAAGATGCAGATATGCTCCTGTGTCTTTAGGAGCCATCACAATCTGAGGTTTGTTCTGTGTGAGCAAGTAGGAATATGAGCCTGATGCCTCCTCAGATGGCAACACCTGGTGAATGCAGCACTTGTGAACTGCAGAGTGCTGCACTTTGGGGTCAGTCTCATGGGGATGCATTTATTTGGGGTTGTGAGCTCCCACTGCAGCAGCTCAGAGGACCCCACTGCCCTTGGAGTCAGTCACAGCTCTGTCACCCCAGCTCACGTGGGATTTCAGTGTTCCACAAGGAAAGGTGAACACAGGAGAAACCAGGCAGGAGAAGAGAGAGGGTCCCTGGAATGCTGAAGTGCCAGGATGTCCCACACTGGGCAGGGAGCAGCACTGTGTGTGCCTCAGGGCACTGGCCCTGGATCTGCTGGGAAGGTCAGGCAGCAGATTGCCCAGGCTGTTCTCTCTCCCTGGTTTCAATATGGTGAATGGCTGGAAGAGGGGCCAAAGCAGCATCCCAGGGCACACACGAAGGCAGATCCTGGCAGAGGCTGTTCCTGTCAAAAGCAGTGAAGCAGGAGCAGATTGACATGTCTGTGCAAAAGGCACCACAGAAAAGCAAGGCCAGGGAATGCAGAGGGTGTGCCTGTACCCAGGGGTGCTGGGAGGCCTCCAAAGGTGGATATTCCCACTGGTCACACTCACAGGGCCCTGTGGTGTAACCTGGTTGTACAACAAACCCATCTTGGCTTAGTTCTCCTCCTCTGCCTGTGTTCTGCTCAGGCTCAGTAAGCTGGACATGAGGGCACACAAGTTTTCCTCCAAAGCAAACCCTGGGAACAATAAGCAGTAGGTCTTTGTAAGGCAGCAGTGCAGAGCCACTGGCACTTCCATGGGCTTGGAGCTGTTCCACTGCGAGGGAACAGTCACTCTCCAGTCCAGCAGGTCGTCCCTAAGCATAGCTGGAGTGAGACTTGACAGATTTCTCCATCTTTAATTTATGCTGCACGTATTCAGAGAGGGAAAGATCATCCAGGGAGACCTTTCTGCCACTGGAACAGCAATGCCTGTTCTTTACAGCCTCCTTTCTCTTTGTCCTTTTGGAAACTCCACGCTACTTTGTGTGACTGTGTGCTACCTTTATATAACCCAGGTAATATTTCAGCAGCATTTCAATGGACAATGGTGCTGTCAAGGACTGTGGTGCTGCTTCTCACATTATATTGCTAAGCAACATACAATGCAGCAGCATGATCCCCTCCTGCACTTGGGAAGAAGTCAAGCTCCAATATTCATGAAATCATTCTGATCTACTTTTCAGTCACACAAGATTTCAGCACATAAAGATTTGTATTAATAGTAACAAAATCATACAAAAATGTGACTTTAATTCCCAAGTGCTAAATATATATATATTAATATTTTTTTGTTAAGTAACCCCAGAGAAGTTGGTCTTTGCCATTTTGAGATTGTGTAGCTTTCACTGACTTTGACAAGGCTTGCTTTTATCAAAGCATCAGTTAAGTAAAATGCTCCAACTCTGAAGCAGGTTTGTTTGCTTACCTGCTTAAAATTACCTTTGTGCTTGAATACCTCTCTCAGCATGGACCAGCTCGAGGGCAGGGAGAGGATGTCACACCTCTGCTCACATCAGCACAGATATTTTCATAGCATCCACCTGAAATGCAAACCATAATATTGGATGAGGTGCAGTCTCAGTTCTCTCATTTACTCCAAACTCCTCTGTTTAAAGCCAAGTTAATTATGAATTTGAAAAAATCTGATCACTTTGTAAATTCACATCTGACATTTCGGAGTGGAGATCACTTTTGGCAGCCAATCTCATCTCTATAGAAACAGATGCATATTTCAGTTCCATTTCTGTTTATACTGATATTTAAAATAATTCAGCAGGATCATCTCTCCCGATGTGAACCCCCTTTGGAGGAGTCTCTCCAAGGTGTCTCAGCAGACCACGAGAGGAGAGTTCTGGCATTTGCAGATTTAATGAAGCCTTTGCTGTGAGTTGTTTCCCTGGTTTTCAGCAGCATTAACACCGGTTACAGTGGCTGTGCCTGAGGATGCAAAACTTCCACAGTGTTGCCATCGAGGGCTGTTCCAACATTTTACTCAACCACTGTGATAGGGATCAAAGGAGACCTGGTATTATTCATCTGGTATCTTAAAGGGTTGGAGCAGGAGGTCAAAATCAGTGTCGTTTCCAGTAATGAAATCCTGAGCTGTGGAATACTGAGCAAGGCAGGGTGGGCAAAACCAGGGCTGTGGAACTGGAATGACTGAGGTGCTCCAGGGGGACACTGCTGAGAGCAACCAGGTGGGAGTGGAGGATTCGGACCACGAGAAGCTGCTTCTCAAGGAAAAGCTTGTTCCACACCACACAGGGTTGGTGTCCCTGGGGTCNGGAATACTGAGCAAGGCAGGGCGGGCAAAACCAGGGGTGTGGAACTGGAATGACTGAGGTGCTCCAGGGGGACACTGCTGAGAGCAACCAGGTGGAAGTGGAGGATTCGGGAGCATGAGAAGCTGCTTCTCGAGGAAAAGCTTGTTCCACACAGGGTTGGTGTCGCTGGGGTGTGAGGGTTGGATGCTGCTCTTCCAATGGGCAAAATGGTGCCGGGGCCTTTCCTTTCCGTGTGTGCCAACGTCCTGCTGTGCTGGGGCTGCTTGGGAGGGACAGAAGGCAACATCTGGGCAGCTCTCTGCTTCCCCAGGGAGCTCCGTTCCCACGTCTTCCTCTTGAAAGGAGAGACCAAAGTTTTGGAAGCCGTGTCCCGCCGGAAGGGCAGTCAGCTCTCCAGGTGGCACTGGAGGAGAATACGGGCTTTGAGGATAATAACAGTGTGCAGGGGGGGAGGCAGAGCTCAGCCTCTGAGAAATGGTCCTCACTGGAACAAGAGCAGAGTAAACAGATTGGCTGATAATGCTGAATACCAGGCAATTTCCTTTTAAATTAGCAGATGGGGAGGGAAAGGAATATAAAAGGAAGTAAGAGAAAAAAAGAAGCTAATGATGAATGTAGAAGGGAACAAAATGTTGCCAAGACATCACGAGAGAATGAAGAATTGATGAAGAAAGGGAAATTAAATTGGTGCTTGATGTGGGAGCTCAAAGAGCTTTGAACCCGCTGCTCCAGTGTCTGAGGGGCACTTTTCATAACCCTGGGACAGACTTGCTTTACTGCCATGCCCGTTGTGGCTGGAGAACCGGACACTGGGAGGATTTTGTGATGATGGCAGAGACCCACAGAGGGGATCTCTGTGCAGGCTGAAGGGCATTTCCAAGCATCAGCCACAGCCACTTTCATCTGACACTAAAATTATTCTATCAAGTGATGGGAACAGATTATAGAAGTTCGTTGTATCTCCTTGTCAGAATAAGAAGGCAAACGAGGACACTGCTAAATCAGATAAAAGTAGGCTGCCAAAAAGGAGGAGAAGAAAAGTGCTTTTAATTCTTCCAACTATTGTAACAGTTGCAGTTACTCTTGGAAGACTGGAGGTGTGATCGGGGTGATATTGCACAGGGAAAGGAGGACACACATGTCTGAACAGTCATAGGATCAGCAGCCGACTCTAAAGCAGTTACTGCAGCCAGGCAGACTTGATACAGAAAATTAATAGGTTTGGGAAAAGGTGAGCAAGTTGTACAACCTCACTGGAGTCTCTGGAGCAGATCAGCTCTACAGGGAGATTAGTTATAAAACCCAGCATGTTGCACCAGGAAAGGCTGTCTGGAAGGAGAGGGACTGAAATGCTGTAAGTAAATGTTAGTTCTGTTTAATCTTCATCTGTGCTGAGTTAAGAAATATTTCAGGGCAAATGGAAGAAGCGTCTGGGATCGGCCCCCGAGGGCCAGTCTGGAGTGGATCCATGAACCAAGGGGTGTGATCCTAGTTCTGTGTGATTCCTGTTCTAGAGTCCCAACAAACTGTAGAGAGGACAAAGGACAACCCTCACATGGACTAACTGGAGAAATACCGGAGGAGGCAGGAGAGGAAGTGCAGGATGGGTGATGGATTGGTCAGGATTTCTGTTCATCAGAGTAACAAACAGCAGGACTGAACCTCACAGGCTCTTGTGCCGTGCCAAGGTGAGCATTTATTTTCTGTCTTTTCACCTTCTGTTTCCTTTTCCTGCTGATTTCAGTGAAGTTGCTCATTTTCCAGCCAAGTCTGAAATTCCATTTGCTGGATGTACTTCATACCCACACCGATATCTCAACAATTCTGTGCAAGCCTTGGGTTAAAAGCTGCTTTTTCTGTTTCTGAGGCCTTGGCTCAGGCAAAACTAATTGAGAAGGAGCAGAGACTCTGTTCTGATACTTTTGTTCTGCCTAAAGCAAGGAAGAGAATTGAAAAAGTGAATGTGAAATCAGAAGTTACTGGACAACAAAAAGAATGACAGTAATATCCCAAAAAGAGATATTATAGGCCTTTTTTTAATCAGAAACAGATTAGAAACAGGAGGGAAGAGTAAGCCATCATTTATCTTGGGCTTCACTTTCCAAGTGACAGCAGCAAACAAAAGTTAGTTCAAAATCTTTGCATTTTGCTGTGGGAATTTCATGTAACTCAAGAGACCATATGGAGCAATTTAGCCTGAAAAAACCACTGAAATGAAGAGGCTGCTTGATCTGGAGGGACAACAATTGGCTGAATCTCTAAACAGAAAGAGGGGAGAGGGAGGAAAAGAGAGGAAGCAAGAAATGAAGGGAGGAAAAGAAGGAGGAGAAGGCTCAGAGCAGGCAGAGTGACAGCCTTGGAGGGGTCACACCGTGTCCCAACACAACAGCTTTGTTCATGTGCCTAAACATTGTCTGGAGTTTTGTCCTCTTTCTAAGTTGCACATATTTCTGGAGAGAAAATGGAAAGAAAACCATATTTTCGTGCAGTATTTCTATGCTGTAACTATGGATGCATGGGAATAATGCACTGCTCTGTGCAGAAGGGTTTCCTGGAAGGCCCAGGTGCCTCCATCCAGGCTGGAGAAACAAACATCAGTCTTGTCCCATCCCGTGCAGTCCTGGGTGTGCAGAAATAGCAGAGTCACCCTTGTCTGCAAGAGGGGAGGGAAGGGGGTGTTCAACATGCAAAGAGATTTCTAAATGCTTCAGCAGGGGCTGATTTCCCAGCAGGATGTATTAGTTTAATTGGATAGTTGTTATTTTAGCCTGAACCTTCACAGAAACATCAGGTGCCACTTGTGTCCACGTTTCAAGAGTCCGTGCCTGATTTCCCTGTGAGTTACACTTTCCATTGGTACTTTTTGCCCAAGGTTTTATTAATGATACGTTGGTATTTCACCTGTTGCTGTTGGATTTCCTTTCCATAACCTGGTTTTGAAGAGGAGTCCATTCTTTAGGGCAGTCCATCCATTCAGGAAATGCACTTGGATCCCTGTGTGTCTGGACCATGAGGAAAAGCTGTTGCAGAGCTTTTCAAAAGAGCTGAGAAAACAGCAAATGCTTCTTGTTCCTGTTTCTAGGAGACAACTGCAGGAACATGGTGAGGAATCTGTAGAGTCAGCTCGGGTGGAATCTGAGCAGACAGCTCAGTAAATTGGGCACAGAGCTCTGGGTGCTGCAGACCTTTTGTTCTCTCTGCCCAGGAGGCAGTTTGGTTTTATTTTCCTCCCTTAAACTGCCAGTGGGGTTTTACTAAAGCAGCCCAAAGACACCTTCCTCAGTCTGCAGTGTACAGTAGCAAGAGGTAATGCTATATTCCAGTGGCCCTGAGAGAATGTCCTGCTGGTATTAATTTTTGGGGTCTTTAAAATATTGATTGTTGGCTTTTTCCTGGTGGAATATTTAATGTGTACTCCTTTCATAGCAATAGTCGTGTTTTCTGATTGTAGTTACTATAGAACCTGTAACTTGGAAGCGTTTTGTTGTTTTATTCTTTAGAACTTTGTTAATGATTACAAGATTTAGTAGTTTGTGGCAGAGATTTGAACAGAGGTAAAAGGCTCAGTCTGTTCAGAAAGTGCACAACTGGTTTCTCAGTCCAGGGTGGTTCAGTCAGTGACACATTTTGGGCACTGAGCTGCTCTGACACCTGAGAACTTCCTTATGCACCAAACTCCTCAAGGCTCAGGGCTCCAGAGAGCACTGAGGGAAGGATGTGACAGGAGCCAGTTCCTGCACTGATATCCAGGGAGTGTCTTTCACATTGGCTCTTTCTCCAACACACATCTTCCAGCTTTTCACGCTCCATTTAATCATTACACCTTTTTCCTTGGCTTATCCTTTTCCTCCATGCTGGAGCTTTGCTGGACGAAAGCTGCCACCTCAGATGTGTGAACAGAGCATCACTTCCTTCTGAAAATGGAGCTAAAAGCCTGCTGATTTAATAGCATACAATTCCATTTCCCCAACTGCAGGCTCCTCAGGGGATGTCTGCCCTATCACTGCACATTCCAGAGGGGACACAGCTGAGAACAGAGGTTTCCATGTGGCACTGGGCACCTCAGCAGGCAGATGTCCCTTGGAGGGATTCTTGAGGAATAGGTTATGTCTTCTCTTACCCAGACTTGTGTGTCTGGCAGGAGTGTTTTGCATGGACAGAACCTGGGGCTGCTCTGCAACTGGGGCTCCCTGGAGATCCCAGTTATATTTGAGTTCACCAAATTAAAGGTTAGTTTTCTCTCAGGGGGATTCTCCCCTCCACTATGAGGGAACCAAGGCTGCCTAATTCCCAGTTGGTGCTTGTGTCACATTCAGGCACATTTCTGAGAGCTGTGCTTTGGTTCAAGCAGCAAAGCAGCACAAAAGGGCTTTGGCAGGAACTTCTGGAGTTGGATGATCCCTGCACTTGCTGTCCAGGGCAAGATAAGCTGCATCTCAATGGGAGCAGCCCCAGCCATGAGCAGTGACTTTGAAAACTTGCCAGGTAAAGCCAAAGGAACAGCGAAGCCAGTTACTGGGTATGAATTGTTATTCAGCCCTCACAAAAGAGGAGGCTTTGACAACACCCCCAGTAACCTTGGCAAACGGTTTTGTTAAGCAGGTCTGGGCCTCGCTGGCTTTTCAACTCACAGGCATTCACTGCTCCCTCCTCCATCCGGATCCAGAGGAGGGCTGGGAGGTGGCAGCTGTGGCCTCACGCTGAGCCTTTCCCTGCTCCCCAAACAAGGGACCCGGCTCCGCCCCCCGGGGGAGAGCAGCCGAACCCTTCCCACTCATTCCTGCAGATACCCAGCCCACAGAACAGCTCCTTCTTTGAAAGCTTTAGGTTGGAAAGGAGCTTTAAAATCACGCAGTCCAACTGCTGAGACAGGGATCTTTGTGTCTGCAGCTTGCTCTTCTCGCACAGTGGGGCACTGCTGAGGTGGCACATGGGGCATGGGTGCCCAAGGGTCGTTTTGCAGAGGTGTTAGCAACTAAGATGTCATAGTAAAATGATGTGTTAACCGGGAGCAACACAAGGATTATGCCAACACTTTCTTCTGGATGAATGGAATGTTATTTTGAAGAGTGGAATGTTGTTCTCATGATGTCCCTTGGCTGTGCTTGTTTACACGCACAATATTTCCACTTACTTTTTCCTATAGATCTTTAGGCACCTGGTAGAACAGAAAACAGGCTTTTCCTGGACTCTGCTGAGTGTAGTCATTGCCACTGTCCATGAGGAGGAAAACCTGGTCCAAACAGACCAACAAAGAAAATCCTTTGCCCTGATATAAATCCAAGAGCAGCTGTATCACCACATTTATACTACTTCAAACTTAGGCTTACTGCTCAATCTGGAAATTCTCAATTATGATAAAGGCTCAGTGCTGATCTGCATGGCTGGTACCAGAGAGCTGAGGGGATTTGCCCAAAGTTTTACAGCGAACTAAAAGCAAGGGTTCTCTTGTTTACAATTTGCATTAGGCAATTAGATATTCATTCTTTTTTTGTCTCCAAACCAGTCGTTGGGGGGAATGCAGAAATGCTCTGATTAGAAAGAAACAGAAGACATTTAATTTCCACTTCCTTCCAACACTTTCTAAATTCCTTCCTTGAAGAGTCAGCTTTCCAAAACTCCACATTTTGTGTTCTACTTAACCTCACATTATTCCAGAGAACATTCTAGCTGGCCTTCTCTTTCCACACTCATTAGTTCAGTGCTCTTGGCTCCTTTCCTAGGATTTGGTCTAGCCCAGCCTCTGACCATTCAGCCATTTGACTGAAAACCATTTCCCTCTTCACTTCTGCAGTTTTCCTTTCAGTGCCTGAGCAATTAAAATCCCAAGTGATCAAAGCCCTGGTCTTCCAACTGTCCCTTGCTTTTCAAAATCATGGCGTGAGCTCCTTCGCCTCACTGCGTGAGCTGAGCTCCAACAAAGAAGGTGTGACAACTGCACAATTGTTAGGAACTGTGAATACTGTCTTAGCCAAAATATTGACATCGCTCTGACTTACACATTCAGGATTAATTTTTACTAGGGCTGTAACTACAGATCAGCAAATCATTTGGATGTCATTAAAATCAAATTGGTTGTCACACAAAGTCGTTAAAGTCTAAATAACTATTGCCTTTCACTTTCCTATCTTGATCTCTTGATCTTAGCTATTCTGTAGCATTCCTGCGTTATTTCTGGCTCTCTACAAGGAAAGATTTCACAGGTGTTTATTCTTTCCTGGCTCTAAAATGTCTGTATTATGTATGTGCAGCATCTGTCTCGTGGAAGAATACAAATTGTTTCTGTGTTTATCGTTTGTCCTGACTCAGACACTCCTCACAGAACCGTGGATTCCATTATGACAGTCATGATTCCCCAGGCATTTTTAGTCCCCTGTGATGGAGGAAGGCTGTCAGTGAGTCACTCACTCTGCCTTTGTATCCCCACATCCTGGGACACAGCACAGGCAGATGATACCTGCTCGGGTCTCCTGAGCCCCAAAGCTTCTCTAAAGCCTTTCTGCCCCATCCTTGCTGTGCTGGAGGGTGCAGTGTGTCAGTCAGGAGTGAACACACCCCATAAACACCGGCTCCGAAACCCGGGACATGACCCAGAGCAGGTGGAGCACTAACAGGCAGTGCCATGTGCCTGGAGCCACAGAGTGGGTGGTTTTGTGGGGAAGGTGGAAAGAGGGAGGTTTTTTGTTTTGGCAGGGAGTGGGAGAAGTATTGAAGTTGCAAAGAACATCGGGAGCGTGGGGGGCGAGGGGGAGCGGAGGGTTTGCAGCACTGTAATTTCCACCAGGGCACGGAGCTCAGAGCGCTGTTTAATGGGGGCTGTACTTAAAACAAATAGATGGAAATGAGTCTTGCTTCTATTAATGTGGCCTAATCCTCGGGAACAGTGCTCGAATGTGTTTGCAAGGCACAATTACCAGAGTCCTCTCAAGCTGCTGGTGAATTCCTCCACGCAGAGCTCCGTGTTTTCCAGCCATTCATTTGTCCGCCCACAGCCCGGAGCACCCGGCGTCAACAGGCAGCTCCAAACACTGCTCACAGGGCTCTGGGAACAGGGAGCTGCTGAGGCAGGAGCATTACCCAGGGGGCCCCAAAATAGAAACCCCTGCCTGCCTCACAGTCCTCTGGCATCAGCCCTCACAGACCCAAAATGCACTAAACGTGCTGTAGATGTTTAGAGCAATTCCTGCCTTTGATTCTGTGGAAAGTGTTCTTTTGAAACAAGGTATGTTTTAGTGCCTTAACTGGAGTATTTGAATCGTAGGGTCAAAGTAAAAGGGATCCTGAAAGCTGGATTTGAAAGATTATTTCAGGGCTGTTGTTACAGCAATATGAATTTACCTTTTGGAGGCACAGCTTGGTTTAGAGTTGCACATTGATAGATTTTTCTATTTTGGGGACGTGTGTTCATGAGAAATGAAATGCTCTTTTGTGGACATGTCTTCAGAGAAAATGAAGTTTATATCCCTGAGCCAGGTGGTGGAGTCTTCTTCCTCAGCCCTTGTGCCATGTCATTTATCCAGGAAGTTCAAAGCATGTAAAGCTGGGAGGTTTCAGCTCTTTTCCTGCTCAATAAGATGTATTTCAGTGTCAATACTACGGAAGACTGAGGCACAAAGAAGAGTTATGAGTTGTGTGAGGTCTCAGGGGGGTGGTGGCAGGCCCAAGTGGCAGAATGAAGGTGACCTGACTTGTGACACCCTGAGGTGTGTGTCAGCTGAGCCGGTCCCTGCTGAGACACTCTGGTGTCATTTACCGGGACAGTCCAGCAAAGCTGGGGCTCGCCCTGCTGCTCGTTTGCAGGAGCTGGTAAACACCAGCTTAGCAGCAGTCCTGGCTTGGCAGAGCAGGGAAATGCAGGACAAGGTCCCAGCCAAGGGCTGCTGCTGCAGCAAGTTCCCAGTGCCCGGTGCAGTCACAGCGCTGCCTCCCAGTCAGGCACAGGCTGGGCTGTTCATCCTGCAAACAGCCTCCTTCCTCTCCAAGGCAGTCCGGGGGACACGAGGGGATGGCAGAGTTTGTTATAAAGCGAGGAAAGCAGCGGAGTATTGCTGGAGGAGATCCAGGGTTATAAAAGATCGGAGCGGGGGGAGGAGGAGGAGGGGACAGGACACAATTTGTGTTTGTGCGTGAGGGGGTGCAGGCTGGTGGCTTCCACCAGGCATTCCCCAAACCCTCAGGACCTTTGCCTGGTTTCGGTGGGATTTTCTGCAGCGCAAACCGAGCTGTGTCGGAGCCCACTTACTTTTTATTGTATCAATCATTCTCTTTCTGCAGCAGCACGGCTCGGAGAACGCTCGCAGGTCCTGCTCTGAATGAGCTCTGCTCGCTGCCAGCTCAGCCTAGTTACTGCTGGAACTTAGTCTGGGGGATGGGAGGAAAAGGTTGCTGCTACTTTAAATATAATGCATTAAGAGGATGCTGGAAAAAGGCCTGCATGCTGTAATACCCAGCCATCGAGTTGGAAAAGGAGCCAGATGTAATACAAAAGAAGAAACACAGCCTCTTATGGATGCTGCACTAATTCATAAATCAGGTGAATCAGCTTAGGCAACTGCTGTGTTTTTATGCCTCTGCTGCATGGAGAACTGCATGTTGGATGCTTTTATTTGAAGTAATGGAACCAGATAATCCTTTGGACCAGGACAACTCCAATGGTAAGAAGTAGAAAACATAGAAAAAGAGAGGGGAAAAAAAAAGGATAATGAAAGAGTGTCTGAGTTTCCCATCCTACTAAAGCACAGGGATAGGCTTGTGTTTGTACTGTCTTCTGCATGGCTAAGTGGAAATGAATGTGGTGATGTGCTTCACATGATCTTAGAAATCCCTGTCTTTGCAGGGGCTGGAGATAAACATGCAGTAGGCTGAGACATTGATCTGTGCCCTGGGAAGCAGCAGGAGTGAGGCAGAACTGGCTGTGCAGGGGGAAGGGGGACCTCTGCCCTGCCCTGGGTCAGTCTGGGGGGCTTTGTGCCCCTGGTGAAAGGCTGTAACTCGGTGCCGTCTGTGCTGTCAAACGCAGCCTTTGGGAACAGGCTCTTTATCTGCAGAGCTTTCCTCCAGGCAGTGCATGAGTAATTTACTTAGGAGGATATATTTAGCTAAGGACCACATAAATTCGCCCTGGAATTAAAGTCCATGGTTAAAACTGCAGCTATTCCATGGATTTATAGCGTTCCACACGCTGATGTTCTGGTATCTGGTCTGTTGGAAGGCAGACAAAAAAGCATAAATTGGGGGGAAAAGTTGTTTGCAATTGCATATCTTATTTCTGTTTGTGGAGAGAATCGGCTGCACTGAGGGCAACAAATTGTTCCTGTTTGTGAAAACAACTTGGGATGGTGTTTTTTTGAACAAATTGATTCTCAGCTCTTTAATATGCATTCGGTATATTCTGAATACAGTTTGGAATCCACCAAGTATTGCACTTGCTACATAGATATTGCCCAGGAACTAGTTATGTGTTTCCCCAGCATTATCCCCTGCTGACAACCAGAGCTTCAAATGGGACACAACTGCGGTGTTAATGTCACAGGGACCTAAAACTGTGTGGAAAGAATGTGGTTCAGGGAATGAAGTAACATTTAAACTATGTGAGCAGTTGACTGGGCAATAGAAGTGGGGAGCACTGCCTCACTGGGGGCTCTGTGCCATTTGAAATCGAGTTTAACATAATCAAGGACAGGCTTCTGGGGTTTCAAAGGATGATATTTTGTGTGGAAATATTAAGAGAGGAGGATCATGCTTTTTATTTCATTTTTCTATCCTCTTTGTATGTAGTTATATTAATTCTTTTTTAGAAGAACAGTATCTACTTCTCATGTCTTAAACCTCCTCTTAGACCACTAAGATACAGAATTGAATCTTATTTTCCCGACAGCAGGAAGTTTTAGGATTACCAGAGAAGTGCATGCACAGTTTGAGCTGATGTTAACAAACATTAAAAGCCCCTTCCAGCATCTGGACTTCAGGAGTCCCAGAGAGTGTCTTGGTTCTGTGGGAAGTGTAAATTCAACTTTATTTTCTCTAATGCATTGAAATGGCTCAGTAAATTGGGAATGCATGTTTTGAGATACTCAGGTTGCTCATTCTCCTCCTTGCAGACATGTAAATATATTCTGTCACATTTTGTACAAAATAATAACTGGGAGACACTGGGAAGGCTCATGAGCTGGGAATGAGAGATCAATAAGCACTGCTGGTACCAAGGATCTGAGGAGAACCTCCCCTGATTCCCCTTCCTAACTGTAAATCCTCATCTTCCTTTTAGTGTTTTTTAATGACTTTGATGTAAACGATCTCATTGTAAAACAAATGGGCTGAACCTGTTATTGATCAGAAGGTCAGTGGTTTAACTGTGCTGCTGCTGGAGCTGCAGCGCTGCAGGACTGAGGGCTCAGCTGTTCCTCTGGTATTCCAGGCATCGTTGTGCATGGATTCGGGAAATGGGAATGTGCCAGCAAAGGGCTGTTAGGAGAGATTTGCCCCTTTGAGGATGTTCCCTCCTGGAAGCAGCCTCTCAGCCCCTCTGACTGCCCAACCTGCAGTGAACACTCTGGTAGTTTGTGTTCCCCTCGCTGGGTTGCTCGTGAGGCAAATATTAAAGCCTTGGGAAGTGACCACAGCTTGAAACTCCCCTGCTTGCTGTACAAGTGCCTTTTTGCCTTGGAGAATATCAAATCAAACCCTTTTCTCTGGCAGCAGAATGAAATCTGTTCTTTAATTTCTGCTCTGCCTGGGAGTCCACGTGTGTGAAACACCTCCCTGAACACTCAGCCTCAGTTCCTCCTTCGGTGCTTATCGCCAGCACAGTCAATGGTTCATTAGTGACAGAAGGAGCTGCTCTGGAGAATTTGTGGCAATAATATACTTTGGAGTTGCTCTTTTTTGCCTCCTACAGCCCTTCCATTTGCTTGCAGAGATGCACGGATCAGCTGGCAGGATGTTGGTGGAATATTCAAGGCTGGGAAGCTCTGTCTCATTTCTTACCACATTTCTTGATTTTTCCCAATCAAATTTTGCTGCCAACTTTTCATGGAGAGGCCTCTCAGATTTGTTATTGCTGGCAACTGGAGCAGGGAATGACCACTCATTTATCTGGGGCCTGAGATGAGATTGAAGCTGTGTGAGTTGCCTTGAAGGAGTAAAATCCCAGCCTGTGGGTGCAAAGGTTATTGGATTTTTCTCTGTTGACTGCTTGGAACACAAGCATGACAGGCTGCTCTCCATTTCAGTATTTGGGAAAGGAGATGGGAGTTCTGTAACTTTTCTGCGTGTGTGGCTGGGCTAAAGACTCACAGAAAGCTACAGGTTCTCATGTGGGTTTTTAAAAATCACTAAAACTCCCACTTTCTCCTCCCCACCACCACTATTTTCTTTCCATTCTCCAAAATGCAGGAGTATAAAGAAAGATTATTGTCGTTTGGTGATGTCTCACAGCTCTGGCTTTCTGAAGTGTTCTTTTTAATGTGCTGGCATGGCTTTACTTCGTCCTTTTCACAAAAAAAAAAAAGAAAAAAAAAAAAAAAAGAAAAAAGTTCTTGGAAGAAAAGTGCTGAAGAATGTGCTGATTCCAAAACCATAACCCTAAATTACCCATTTCAGAGGGATGACATATCAGAGCTACAGATTTCTCTTTTCTACTACAGTCACTTGCAGCTACAAGAATAAAAGACAACTCAGCAGCTTTCTGCAAGCTGGTGAAGATTTATAAGATATTTTATTTGTGTACAAACTCTGGAGTACCAAATATCTCTGAATTATTCACTCATTGTGTCTTCCAATTGCTCAGATCTCAGTTTATACAGCTCTAGTCAACACTGGAGCCACCTCTGAGCTTATTTCTTTTCTGTGTCCTGACAATATTTCTTTGTGATTTAGTTGTTAATCCTTTAAGAGCACAAGATTTTTTATTAGACAACCTTTTGAACAACCCTGTAGACCAGATCCCAGCTGCTGGTTTTAGCGGAATCACGTTCCCCACACAATAGGTGTGAATCACAGACGCACATTTTGTGCCACAAAGAAGTGAAATCAAACCATTGTGCTTTAATAACACAATAATTACAGCATATTTTCTTCAGTCTCTGACACACACAGTGAGCCAGGTGAATTACTTGGATGACAGCCAGGCTGGAACTTCGTGTGCTGCTGGTAATTTAGATCCTCCCGGCGCTGTTCCAGGGCAGCAGTGACACCCCGGCCTCAGTGACACCACAGTGTGCATTAAAGTCACTCTTGGCAGAGAGGAAAACAGAAGCAAGGACTGGGAGAACGGAGTATTTTTCGTAGATTAGATGTGGTTTGTTAGCAGAGTTGTGTGGGAAAGCTCCAGGGGAACGGGAGACCAAGGATTCAGCAGATTGCTGTATAGTGATTTGTGGATGCATCCCACAATTTCCAGGTTGGGAATTAAGTGTGGATAACTGTTCCATGCAGTCACTTCCCTTCTCTCCCTGCTGAAGTCTTTAGAAGAGGGTAGAGCCAACCAATAAATGAGCACCCCACTGGATTATGAGCACACAACAAGGTAGATCCATCCTTATGGAATCCTGAGGGAACAGTCAGTGACTGGAGTGGAACCATCCAGGCTTGGAGGTGCTGGAAAGAGTCACAGCAGTGTCTTCATTCTTTGGAATAAAGAAAAGGGTCCTTTCACAGTCAAGCAAGTCCTGGTTTATATTCCTTCTAAAAGAGAGGAACTTCACAGCAGAGCGTTGTGAGGAAACCTCCCAGACCCATCTCCACAAGCCAACAGCACAACCAGTCCCTGCCAGAACTGTCTCCAACATCAGCCATAGCTGGGAGGTGAATTCAGTGTGACTGAACGGAATGGAAGAGTGCACAGCCAAGGGATCTCAGGGGAGCAGGGATGGTGAGGAATTCAAGGCACCCATCTGATGTATCGAGGTATTTATAGGTCAGAAGCTTTGAAATTCATGAGACTGGTGGTAGACAGCAGAAACTTGGAGAAGCCACAGAGGGAATTGTCAGTTGTTAGTGAGATCTGAGAGCCACATTTTGACACAGGCAGAGTCAGGTGGGTTCTCTGAGACCTTTAATCTGGGGGTATGAGGATCCCATGGATGTAGCTGAGCTACTGGCCAGCACCTCCCCTTGGTGGTGCCCAGCAGGATCGATGGCCTTTGGTGCTTTACACAAACACCCCACCCGTGAGGGGATGAAGAGCTGCTCAGCCCCAGCCACTGCACTGCAAGGTTCTGACCTGGAGGTTTGTCCAGGAGCTCTCAGTGCACACCTGGGGTTATCCCACAGGATAATGGTCACATGGAGATGTGTTTCCTCCCGGAGCACCTCCAAGGAGCCAGCACACGGAAGAGTTGAATTGCCAGGCATTCCTGCTGCTGGCCCGGGCTGGGAGACCCAGCACATGCCTTGCTCAGTGACTCAATGATTTTGGCTGTTCTGGGAGCTTAATGGAAGATCAGAAAATACCTCCCAAAACGGAGCTGCAAGAAATGTTTGTTTTCCTCCCAGATCTAGAGATGCCTCAAGTTTTGTTTGACACCTTTAAATGCTTCTCTGGCTGTAGCTGGAGGTTGGTGGGCAGCTGTGGCTGATGGAATAACACGAGCCCTTGTTCTTTGTGCTGGAGCTTTATGTGTGGGTTTGTTTGCTTAACCTTGGTGGGCATGGTCTGGCTGATGGAGCAAAACGATGCCCCTGGAGGTGGGTCCTGCCCTTAATCCTCGGGAGAAATGCTGATGTTTGCTGTTTCGAAAGTAGGAAAGTAAGATGCAGAGTTCTTTTATTTGGTCTGGGATGAAAGAAAAAAAAAATTGCCTTAAAATAATAATAGTGAAAGTTAGAGTAGAGTTCAGGATATTTTATTGTCTCTACAACTGGCTCTCTGTTTGCAGAAACGCTGTCAGAGCATTACTCATGGCAGGGGGAATATCCCTGAAGAGCTTTTCACAGCCCATGTGTCAGACAGGAATGCAAAGGATCAATTTACAGCCACAGACAAGGATCTGAAAATGTCCAGGGGGACCTGGGAGAATGTTTCTCACCCCAGATAGCTGCAGTGATTTAACTGAGCCCTCTTGCCTGTCTGCAGCTCTGCCAGAGCTCAGCACTCAGAGCGGGCTGTGAGCGCAGGGCGAGCACACGGCACCTCCTGCGACACTCTGAGGGTTTCAGCGTGTTTGGGAGAGCCCAGGAGTGCACTGCCGTGTTCCAGGGACAATCCTGCTGCTGTGCACGTTTCCAAGAGTAACCTGCTTTGTTCAGCACAGCGTCCTTTGCTACTGGGCTGCAGCTGTCAGAAAAAACAGGCACTGACTGAGGAGCTGCATGGGCCGGTCCGTGAGCTACACAAAGCAGTTGGAAGTAGTTTTCCAGCTCTGTTTGGCCAGGTTTTGAGTAGTGATGATTATACTTCCCCTGAAAGCTGGTAGTCATTTTTAGTTCTTTTATTCTTACATGTCTTTGTGTTATTGTAATTTAAAGTTCCCTGTTATACTTCAGGCAAGACCAGAGGATGTATTAATCTGTTTGGGAGAGACAGCTTTGAAATGAACCTTTCTTCTTTTCATCTCATTTGCAACAGGATCTGTAAAGTCAGACCTTAATCTTAGAAACTGATGTATTTACTCAGCAAGAGATGGCAGGAGGGGTTTCCATGAGTTGTCTGGAGGAGCACACACACAGTTCATCCTTTTTTTGACTCTTACAAATGTTTGTTGTTTGTAAGACTGAAAAGTAAAAAAAGAGAAGATTTAATTCTTGTGACTTCTAACTCAAGATGAGGTTGATCCCAGACATTTAAGACCCAGAACATTTGGGGGACGTAGGGGCAAAGAGCAGGTGCACTGAGCTGAAAGCAGTGCCCGGTGCCGAGGCTGCTGACCCGCCTGCCGGCGCCTCTGCCGAGCAGAGAGAGCCAGGTTTTCTTTCCCTGCTTATTCATTTTCTGAGTCATTCATCTTGTGCTGTAGCTATTGAAAACTGTAACAGAGTCTGGGAAGCGCTTGGCTTTCGAGTGCTGCCTCCTGATTGGGCTGGGGAATGCTGCTGTTTGGGAATAATGTGTGAATACCATCTGCTCCCAGAGCCGGCAGTGGATTCTGCTCCAGAGGCACCTTCAGCCAGGACTGCGGGCAAGGGGAGCAGTTTGCTCTCCCTCGTTCTCATCCAAACTTTCAGTTGTCGCTGGATTTCCTTTCTGTTTTCCCCGCTGAACTTTTTGTGTGCTTTGCTCAGGGGGCCGAGGTGCTTCTCCTGTGGGTTTTGGGGTTGTTTTGCCTTTCTTTTTGTCCCTGCGTGGGATTCCTGCTGGGGCTCAGCATGTACAGCAACCCAGGGGATGAATCAGGGACTTGTGCAGCTGTTTATTGCAGCACGAGAGTTCACATGGAATGTCTGAGCTGCTCTGAGAAACTGCTCCCAAAGATTTGACCTGCTCCTACAAAGGTAAGCAGAGAAGGACTTTGGAATTTCGGGGGCTGACTTTTTGCTTGAGTTTGTTTTGTTGGGAATGAAGGTGTCTCCTTTGCCTTGCAGCAAAGCTTGGGATCAAAGCCTGGGGTTTGTCTGAATTTCTTTAAGGAGCAGAGTTGGCACAATGGTTGCCTTTTGCTCTTTTGTGTAGAAATTGTGTTACAAGAGGTCTCAACACAAACTCTGTGCGGTGTGAGTGTGATTGTGATTCAGGACAGCAGCTGTTTTTCGGGTTTGCATCTTTACGGAGAGAACTCTCCCAGCTCTCCTTCTCCTGCTTATGGGATCCCTTTCTCAGCCTGTTATCTCAGACCAAACACAGTTTTCAGCAGTCTGGATTTCCACTTCAAGAAGACAAGAGGTGGTTTGTGAGCCCCTGCAATCCTGCTCACAGTGACCTGCTGGGTCAGCCTCAGTCACTGGGGGCAAAGCTGGAGCCATTCCTTCCCCCTCAGCAGCAGGCCTGGCACCACATGCCTGTGGCCACCACTCTGAGCACATCCTGAACTTTTGGAGGTGACTGATAATGCAGTTACAATGTTTTTTCTGAAGGTTACAGACTCTTATGTCCACACAGGGCAAAGTTAGTGAAGGGAGGACGTGAAACGTTGATGTGTTGCAGGATCTCAGCCCTCCTTCCTGCGTCAGGTTATTCGATTTCCTGGGGTCTGTTCCAGGGACAAATCTGCAAAGCCCATTTCCAAGACTTTGCTGAAGGTTTGTTGTGATTTATTTTTGGCAGATACCTGATATTTGGCTTCCTCTTCTGTGTTGGTGTGCTGATTGTGTGTAGTAAATATGTGAGCTGCATGTACTTGTAAGAGAAATGTTTAGTACCTGTAATTAAGGGAACAGGGTATTGATATGACTGACACCTGACCCAACCCAGACTTTTCAGGTTGAATCCATTTCAGACAAACAAGAGGAGGCCTTACATCCCCTGTGCTTTCTTGAGCTCAGGCCTGGGGAGCAAATGTTCTGTACTAGAGAAAAGAGCTGTTGCTGTCTGCAGTGTCACTGAAAAATTAACAGTGAGACATCTCCTCACTTAGTCATTTGTCTGGCGAGATGCCAGATCATCAAAAGCGACTCCTTTAATGAGGAGAGGATTTACTTTGCTGAAGCCTGAATCAGGAAAACTGTGGCAGCCACAGAAGGGATCAGGAGCTGGGCTTGCATGATCCTCATGGGTCCCTTCCAGCTCAGGATGTTCCGTGGTTCTGTGGAGGAATGGCTGGATCACACCAAGGTGCAGCACCAGGACAGTCCATTGGCCACTGAGCTCGCTGGGAACACAGGATATGTGGATCTATGGGCAGGAGGGTTCTTAGCCCTTGGCAGGAGTGACCAACAGCCCGTGGGACAGTGGGATCCGAGCTCTGTGATTCCATGGAATGTACGTGTGCACGCTCCAGCCAAACACCAGCTGCTGCAAAAGTGTGTTTGTTTTCTGCTCAGTGTGGACAAGGCTCTTCTACCCCACCAACCAGCAGTTCCTGGGCTCAGTGTGGCTGTGAGGGATGTTCTTGCCTGGGTAGAGTTGCCTGGTTGTGACCCTGGTGAGAGGGTTTTACTGCTGGATCCCTGACAAACCTCCCACAATGGTCAGTCCTGCCCATTAACAGGATTCTGTGCAGCTGCAAAGCACTTGTGGTTTGCCTGCCTGTGGCTTGTGCCCTGTGTGATCATCAACACTGTGTTTTCCCTCTCTAATCCAGGGAACTTCCTGCCAGGTTAAATGTGCTGCTTTTATCCTCTTCTTTTAAAGGGTATCTGAATTAGATACCAGGGTTGTGCACAGGGAGCTTTTTCCATGGGTTGGAGTCTTTCTCCATGCTCTTCCTCCTTACCCACTTCCCTTTCCTTGCTCTCCTTCCCTCCCTGTCCCCTCAGCAATAACAACACAGTGCTGGAGGACATTTGTCCCTTTGCTGTGGAGAGCACAACCCACCTGGCATGTCTTTGGAGTCTGGAAAACCTCAGGACAGGTTTTTCAGCAGACCAAGCTGTTTGTTTCCTTGAAGAATTCTCATTTTCATGATAGGAAAGTTTTTCTTTCTGCTCAAGTGGCAACTCTGACAGTGCAACATTATTGTGTGTTTACAGCCTGACCTCAGGGGTCCACATGGATTTCTTTTCTCCTCCACCACAACTCTCTTGTCTGACTTAGGTGCCAGATTTTCTCTGGGAGTTCAGTCTCACTCAGTTCCCAGAGAATGTGGCTCCCTCTGCCACAGTTGGTGCCTGGAGTCTAAATCAGGATATTTTTAGTGAACTTGAGCTCATGACAAACCTGACCTACCTAGAATTGAGGTTTCCAGTTGGCAGACCTGAACCAGCGGGATGAGGCTCCACCATCATCACATCTTTTGCCTGTATCTGTGCTGGCTTTGCCTTTTATATAATCTCACATTCCTTTGCCAAGGACTAAAATGTAATAGGAACTATTCTGGTGATCTTGGGAGTATTTTTGCTGGCTCTGAGCTCCTCGGAATAGATGCCGCCTCCTGCTATGATGTCATTGCTCCTGGTGCTTGCCAGTAGGCTATCAAAATATTAAAAACTGAGAGAAAAGCCAGATAAGACAAGAAAATCCAGATAAGACATGAAAATCAAAATAAAACAAATTGATATCTTGCTGCCATGTAGGTCAGATGAGGCCCAGAAACCAGTGTTTTCAACAGAGGAGAAGCACTGATGGGGAGAGAAGCCCTTCAGAAAACTGGGACAATCTAATGGCGCAGGGGACCAGAGAATTCCTGCTTTCTGTTTCAGACCATGTGAAACCATTTTGCAGAGCAGCTGTGGAAGTGAAAAATCAGCAGGAGGAGGTTTGATTTCTGAATTTCCTCATGGAAATTTTGGAAGCCTGCCTTCCTCTCCAGGGATTTCAGCCCCTATCTGCTCCTCTCTCACAGGGAGCTCTCACAGCACCTGCTCTGGGGTGGGTTGGCCTTAGATCCCTGACCCAGAATATCACCCTGGGAACACGATGGAGGGACTGCAACAGGCACTGAAAATTAATCCTGGGAATTCAGTTTGGATCCAGAGCTTCATGGCAATTATATCAAGGGCTTTGAAATGCTCAAAGCCTGATTTTCTACAGAATTATTTCCCAAAGAAAATTCGGCTAATTTCGTCTTTCTGTGCCTTTTTTCCTTCCAAACTTGTCTTTTTGGGTAACATTTCTTTACAAGGTTCTGATGCCTTGCTCTTTGACTTCTTGCCAGGCTTTCCTGGTGCCTCACCCTGGGCTGCTTTGCCATCCTGATCCCTTGGGGTTTTTATAACTATTGATAAATCGATGTGGATAAAGATGGCAGGAATTTCTCTTATTTTTCCACATATCAATATGCCCTAAGGTTGTTGATAAGCTCATCTTGGTTTCTTAGGAGCCTCTGGAGCTTGCTGCCTGACTCCTTGATCTTTTGGGGCACCTAAGAGCCACTTGGAGAATTTTTTTTAAGCTGTTTCGAAAATACTGATGCTTGGGCAGCAAACCAGTTCAGTTTTGGTGCTCACTGTCACTATTTGCTCCTTGCAAATGGATCCCACATCAGGAAGTGTTATTAAATGTTTTAAGCTAATTATGTATGCACATATTTTGGTGCAGGATAGAGATTAAATATAAATTAAAAAACCAACACAAAGAAACACATTCCCCAGTGGATAATAAACTTTCTCCTGCTGTAAAAGACTTGTATCCCAGCAGATGCAACATGGATATTTTGAAAGCTCTATAATGTTTAAGGGTTGAGTGTCCATCTCTTACAGTTGCTTGGGATGTGTTCTCTGGAGGCCAAGCCAAGGAACAGAGTGTCCTGTCTTTTTATCTGTCCTGATTTCCAACGAATCAATCCCTAATTTTCCACAGTGAATGGACAGATGTGCCCCTTAAGAGAAAAGATACTAATCCTTCCAACCATTCCCTAGTTGTTCCTCCTTGAAAACTTCCTTGGGAGATTTCCTCTTGCTCTGTGGATTGCTGGGTGCATTAACACAGAGCTCTTACTAAGGAGAACTGGTTTCAATAAATCACTGGAGCTCTGCAAGGTCTGGAGTTCCAGTGGCAGCTCAGAGGAGGGAGGGGAAAGCAGGAATACAGGAGCTTTCCCAGCTGGGTAAAGAGCAAAGGTAATTCTCCAAAAAAGAGGCTGAAGAGGGAAGTCTGTGATAGGATTGTGGGTGTCATTCTCTTACAGGTCAGATTATTTCATCCACAGAGGTGGAACAAAATCCTATTGTGGGGGAAAGTGGAGCTGATGTTGTTAAAGGTCCCCCTCCCCACAACGATGTGGGACAGCCTTTTCCAGCCCTGGAGAAAGAGGGACCTGTCTGGAGTGGCAGCCCAGGGATCCTGGAGAGAGTTCCTGGGCATTTGTTCAGCTCAGTGCAGCTGATCCCAGCTTTGCTTTCCTGAGCAGTGAAACTCCCACCCCCAGGTTTAAATCCCCCCTTGTCAGTGGTTCAGGCTCGTGCACAGCTCTTGGATTTCCTTCACATCTGAATTGCTTCAGATAACCTGGATCTCCTAAGGTTTGAAGGAGTGATCTTCTTATTTTAAGAAATCCTTCAGTATGAAACTGGCTTTAACCCCGCTTTGCTGTTCCTGCTCCCTGTCCAGGGTAAGCTTGGAAATCTTTTTTCTTGCCTTTTTTTCTCTTTTTTTTTTTTTTTAATTGCTACTTGCTATCATCAGCCATACGATGCTTTTGATAACAGTCATCAAATTTTACAGCTATCACTATAATCTCACTGCTGTTAACCATCTGCATCACCCCTCCTGTTCTGCAGAAACTGAGGAGAAAACAAATACATAGTTAATTTTAGACAGCACATCACTCCCCTTAATGGAGTTTTGTGTCCCAAGCAGCAGCACTGGTTAATGTCTGTGCAAATAACCTCATGGAAACGAGGAAGAATCCACACACGAGGAGATTCCATAATGCTTTCAAGCCCCTGGGGCCGTGTTACAGGGATCAGGGGTGGGCTGCAAAATGTTGGAGTCATATAGAAGTCTGGAAACTTGAAGTTATACCCTTTATTTGGTGATTTTAATGTCGTGGAATCTGAACTTGCATCTGACAAAGTCGAGTGAAGAGTCCCTTGTGCCTTTAGCTGGTGGTGAGCTGTGAACAGAGCCCCCTCTGAGTTGCAGGGTAGGGTGAAAAGTCTGGTTTGGGTAAAAAGGGTGGAGCAGCCAGGCAGCAAGGATGGAGTCTGGGAGCTCCTGCTCTGCTCCCAGGGAAGGCAAGGACAGATGGAGCAAAGCAGTGACCGAGATAAGGGGGCAGGCTGTGCCCACAGCTAATCCTGGCTGAGGGTGGGTGGTTCTGTGGCTTGGGAGAACTCATTTATCCTCCTCCCTTCTCATCATCCAGCTGGAAATGAGAGTTGCCAGATGTGGCACCCAGTGCAGGACTTCCTGCACTTCACCTCCAGATCTTGGGACTTGCTGGGAAACATGGGGAGTGTTGCCTTGCTCGTGGCTGAGTTGGAAGGTGGAAATCACCTCCCAGCCAGTGACCTCCTGGGCTGTGCTCTCCTGGCTGTTTTGGGTACTTGGGAGTCAAAGAAGGTCAGGAAGGAATGCAGCTCCAAATCAAACCCCTGCCAGCTCCCCCTAAACCAGGGTAACACACCCGAGCCTGGGCAGGATTTCCCCTCAGGACATTCTGCTTTTACAGCCCAGGTGTTACAGGAGGAACCACAGACTCCCCAAAGATAATTCCTCTCCCTGTTGCTTCCAAGAGCTCTGCAGGTTCAGTCTCACCTCAGTAATCCACTACTTCAAACCCACCTCAGGGAGAGGCCAAAGCCAAGTACTTCTTTCAGTTACCCCCCAAAAGATATCAAGTGAAAACTGGATCTCATTTGGTGTTGTTTAATGTTTTTATTTTATAAAAACTGCCGAGCAAGAGTTTTGTTTTGAAGATAATGGTAAAATGTGACAGAGGGACTGAGTCAGACATGGGGCTGTCACCTGGAGAGCCAAGTTACAGCCCCTTCATTTAGGCTTCATTTGAGTGCTCAGGATTGGTGCTTCAGACCACATCTGTGTCCAGCAAAGCCTTGCAGAGTTATATTTAATTATTGTGGAGAGGTAGAAGGGGTCCCACAGTAAAAATGACATATTTAAAATTTCCTGATCGCAGTGCTTTAACCTTTATATCACTGACACCTGAGATTTCAAAAGGAAACTCTGAAACTCTGTAATTTTATATATCCCCAATTTTTTTTCTTTGTAAGAATCCATTTAAAATCACACAAGAAACCTCTCTTCATCTTCTGAGTGTTTCCCTGATTAGCATAATTTATAGCCAGTTCTTGTGAATGAGGTGATTGTACCCAGGTGATTGCAAAAAGGTCTGTGGATCTCGGTTTTATAAATATTATTCTGAATTTAACTTAGTTCAAGTAATTGATGTAACATGAGTGAGTGCCGTGCAGAGCTCCTCAGATGCAGAGACCACACACTGGGTGATCTCTGGAGCCAATCCTCACCAGGGCTTCGCTTTTCTTAGCAACAAAATTAACTCTGTCGTTCTGAGATGTAGCCAAACCTTCACCTCTGCAGGCGGAATCTGCTCCCATGAGACTGAACCCACGCACTAAACATCCTCTGCCTCCGAGAACTGGAGGGCTGACAGTGGCTCAGCAGAGCAGATACGCTCTCAGGTGGTGAGGTACTGCAGGGAAACACTGGTAGGCAGAGAAAGCACCTCTCAGAGGGTCTGTGACAATTGCAGAAACCATCTAAGCCCCTCCCTTTGCAGAACTGTTCATCCACAGCCGGGTGTTTCTCCAGAGAGTGAAAAGGGGGGTTCTCTGAGCAGATACAGAGGGAACTAAAGGTCAGCAGGTGAATGGAGGTGCCCGTGGGCATGAAGGGAGTTTATCACAGACATGGGTGAGGTCCCAAGTCAGGGTTGGTGCTTGGCCCTGTCGTGCTGGGCTGGTGCTGCCACGGCCCAAATTAACTGCAGAGCCCGTCCTGGGCTCCTCCTGCAGCTCTTTGGCTGCTGGAGGCTTCTGGTGCTGCTTGGATTTGCCTCTTTCTCCCCTGTTCTCTTCCTGCATGAACTGTAGCTGCCAGAGGAGCTGGACATCTGCCCAGAGGCTTTTAAAAGCTCTGGTTATGAATTGGTGGAAACCTTGTCTGTGTGTTTGTGTTTCTCTAAAGTTTTATGGCCTGTTCCTTGTCCCGCTCGTGACAGGGTCACTTGGAAAGAGGAGGAGGATGCAGGTCTCCCACTGTCAGAGCCCTGCATCCCTGTGTTGGGGAATAACACAAATGGGACATGAGCTAAACTTTCCTACAAACTTGGGGGGGAACTTTTTATCTTGAAGCAAATTTCTGGAGAGCTGCCGGGCTGAGAACAGGCACAGCAAAACCCCACGTGTTCTGGGAAAAGCTGGAGTCCTTCTGACAGTAGAGTAGGGAAATAAAGATTCCCAGCTGTTAATAATAACAAGTCTAGAATTCTTCTTGCTCAAGCTGGAGCAGAATTGCCTAGAAGTCCCTTGAGGATTCCAGTCCAGCTCTAGACATTTGGAAGATTTGGATCCCGGTCTAAAATATTTCCATTGCCTGACTGAGTTTCCAAAGCTGAGCTCATAACCCAGTCAGAGAAATGAAATTTATAGTGCTGTCAGCCATCAGTTTAAGTATTTTGGTAGGAGTATCATGACCAGAAGAGTGTCTGCTGAGCATCCACCTGGGAATAGAAGAGACCTGGCAGGAACCTCCACGTGGTGCAGCTGAGTTTAAAGAAATAACGAGCAGTGGGGTTGAGGTTCCTTTATAGGAGGGGAAAAAAAGGGCAAAAGAATGCAAAAGCCAGTGTGGTTCAGTGTCTGGGCACATTTTCAAGGCCTCTTTTATTTTGAGTAATTAATTCTGTGTTTTATTAGTAATGAAAGCCGGGGCTATTCTGTGCAGGGCTGGAGCAGTAAAGGGTGACTCGGCAGGAAGTTAAACTGATGGAGCATTACTTGGGCAATTTATCACCTGCCTGGAGTGCTTACTCAGTGCACAATATGAGTTTATCGGTGTTCAGGGCAATTATATTCTAAATTCACTTCATAATTACCTCTCATAGATAACTTTAAACAACTGATTATTTTATAAGTAACTGGGAAAATATCTAGCGTGACATCTCTTCTCCAAGGCAGCCTAAATGCAAGCTGGCTCTTTGGTGATCTGTTTCAAATAAAGTGATTTCATCCAATAAAATATATGTATCAGGGCTGGAGCGTGGTGTAGCCAAGTGCTTGCAGCCTTTCTACACATTTGTCATGATTCCAACTAGGGTTCTTTTGAGTTGGTGGATGAAAAATCCATTCTAGTTTGTCTTTGGTTTAAGAAGCTTAAGTTGTGAGGTTGTATAAATGTACAGCTCTAAAATTGGTCACGATTTTTGGTAGAACTGGTAGGAATGGCAGCTGTGTGAGCTGAGAGTCCTGGATGGACCTTCCTGAGGTTCCCTTGAAGGAACTGTGTCAGAAGGCACTGCTGGCCCATTGCTTGAGCAGGAACATCTTCTAGCATGCCCTGCATTGTGGTATTTTCCATCCTGGCATCCCAGGAACACAGAATTCCAGGTTGGGTGGATCTGAGAGCTCTGCTGAGCTGCCAGTGGTGCTTCTCAGGAGCTCCCACAGGCAGATTGGAAGGGACAGAGCAGGGCTCCTCTCCCTTCTTCACACTGTCTCCTGTGAAACCCAAAGCCTCTTTATTGTGGATGTTGTGTTTGTTTGATAAATTGGCTCCCTGTTTAGTGCACTTTAGAAGCTTCAGTTTTCCTTGATTTCCCGAGGATTACTCCAAGGTTAACTCTCCAAGCCCCTCCTGGTAACCAGCCTTCAGCAGCACAGGGTGGTGTCTGCCAGCTGAACACGACAGACCAGCCACAAATGCTCCAAAGCTTTCATTTTCTGAGTCTTTTTGGTGCTTCTCCAGGTGTAGGAGGTCCTTGGAGCCATGGGGGCCTTCAGCTGCCCCCCAGCTGCAAACACAGCCCTGACTGATGATCTGCACAGCTCTGGGCAGCAGAGTTTCACTGACTGCAGCAAATAAATTTGCTGTGCTTTATGGAGCAGGGAGAAGCTTGTTTTCTGAATTTTAATGGTCCCAATAAATCGTGTTAGGATTGTGTTCCATTAGAGCCCGGGAAATTAATGAGAGTGGTTCAAGTGTGGGCGTTATTGGGAAGGTGGGAAGCCAGCAGTGCTGTTAGAGGAGAGTTGGTAAATTTGGCTGAGGGAATAATGGGCATGATAAGGATTGTAGGGATTCCCAGGAATCCCCATTCAGCCCCGGTTTCACCTCCAGGGATTCTCTTGTCCCACTGGGGACTAAGTGATGATGATTTTCAGGTTGTGCTTCACAGACATGAGGAAACCTTTGTCACGAGGGAAGAAATTCATGTCTTTGAGGGTGGTGAGGCCCTGGCACAGGTTGCCCAGAGAAGCTGTGGCTGCCCCATCCCTGGAAGTGTCCAAGGCTGGGCTGGACTGGGCTTGGAGCAACCTGGGCTGGTGGAAGGTGTCCCTGCCCATGGCAGGGGGTGGGACTGGATGAGCTTTAATGTCCCTTCCAACCCAAGCCATTCCATGATTCTGTGATTCTAAAACAGGAATTGCAGCCACTGAAGGGGGCATTTGCATCCTCAGGAGGTGTCTGTGCTGGATAGGATGGACTCTTTAATATGGCATGAAAAGTGATAAAGGACAAGGATTGTACTTGATGGGAAGGGCAGTGGGACGAAAGGACACCATTCTGACACCAACAAATCATCAGACCAGCAGCACCAACAAAAATATTGTGATTGCTTTGAGAGCTTGGTGTTCCTGAGTGCAGCAGTGAAGATTGGCAGGTTTAACTCCTGCCTCCTCTTGCCCCCACTCTGAGGGGGTGGTTGTGCCCCTCAGGGTCGGAGGGCACAGGTGGCTCTCAGCCCGTCACCAGGACAGTGTTCAGATCTTTATCTGCAAGATTAGAGTGTTTTCTAGCAGAGCAGGTCGAAACCTCTTCCTTGCTGTCCCTGCTCTGAGGGAGCTGCAGTGATGGATGAGCGTTGCTCGCTGCAGTCACCGCTGAGCAGCAGCACCTCACAAATCCTGGCACCAACAATTCGCTGAGTGCCCCTCTGAAGTGTGGCCAGCAAACCATTCAGCCAGGAGAGGATGAGCAGGGGCTGCTGGATGTTCCCTCCTCAGCACAGCAGCTGGGGGAGCTGCCTCCATCAGTCCCTGGCTGGGAACTGAGGCAGCGCAGACGCGGCCCCAGAAAAGCCGCGATTTCGGGGACTCCTCCTAAAACCGCTCTTTGCATCCCCAGTCCTGTCGGCTCCAAGGGAAGAAAACTGGGAGGCCACACTCTGCTGCCTAAAACTTCTCTCCTGACTGACTCCAACTGGGGGATCTGGCCTGCAGTGGAGCCCTCGACGGGGAGTTTATGACAGTGTGTGTTGTAATGGGGTTTTACAGCGCGGATCTTGGCAGATACGTTCAATATCCGACAATTCAAATAGCTTGGCTGGCAAACACACTGAACACTGCCAGGTTTTTATAAGATCCTGTGAATTCCTGACCTAGATATTCATTGGAGGAGGGAATTCAAGAGCAGGAGAGAAGCATGGATCAAGTGTGGAGCACTGGACTCCTCACTCCTGACCCGTTTCCTTTATTTCTTCTGAGCAGTAATAATCTAAAAAAAATGCAAAATGGGGTTAGTAAAATGATTTAAGATGATCATGAAGGCAGCTCACTCTTAAAGTTGTTCCAAGTTCAGTTTTTATATAATTTACCTTGTGCTTGGGGTACTGAATAATGAAAAACCCAAACAAACAGAGCACTAAGCCTCAATCCTACATGTAAATCTGTGCACATGTGCTGCAAACAAGATAGCACCCTTGCACAGATTTGTTTGTGTTGCCTTGTGAGCCAAATGCTGTGGGTTTGCTTCTTTTAATTATTCAGTCCTGAAAGAATTTGCTGTGAAATCCCACCAGGCAGAGATAAAGACTGGAAACCTTGTAATCTGCAGCTGTACAGGAGGGTCACTTTATGGCCTGAATGTGCTGGAGAATTCAGATGTGGAGAGAACCTTTCATAGTGAACTGGCATGAAAGCCTCTATTATTTCAGGGCTTTGCAGCATATAAATTGTGTTTATGAGGAACCTAAAGCCTGGAAAAACCAAATGGGGAGATGTAATCCAGATTTGCTACTCTGACGGGTTTTTGCATTCTCCAGTTAATTCAGGTTGTCAGATGGACTCAGTCCCAACATGGCAAGGGCAAGACAAATTAATTAACTCAAGCTCCATGAGTTCTGGGGGTTTTGTCTCTGTGTGAGGGTGCAGGGCACTGCTGTGGCAGGGGAAGGGTCCCTTTGGGTCCCACCCAACACCACTGCCAGCCAGAGGAGAACATTGTCAGTGAAAACAGTTGAATTCTCTTACAGTCTGGAACTGAAGGCCACGTTCCTAGTGCAGTTCCAATTATGAAACTCTTATGTATTCCCCTGAGACTGCTCAGCAGTCACAAGTAATGCTTTAAAAAAAAAAACAGAATGTTTAGTTGTAGAGAAAATGGCCAGGTCTGGGCTCATAAAAACAGGCAGCCAATTTAAAAAAAAAAAATGTTGGGTTCAGCAGTATCTGGAACTCTTACATGTCATAACCTTGTTAAGATAATTACAGTAAATGGGTTTTCTGCAGGGGAATCCCCTGACATTCCTCCTTGGGAGATCACCTCTGCTGCTGCTCCAGACAGACTCTGCATCACTTTGAGAGTAAAGTCTCTGTTACCTCCTTTAAAAATATCACCAAGGAAAGAGAAGACAACACTTAATTCCTTTTTACAAAAGGAAAAGGGAGTCATGTCTTGGGAAGAAGGGAAATCAAATAAAAAATTTAATGCTGGAGAAGAAAGGCAAGAAATGCAGTTGCCATGGAAACGGGAGCATAAGTAGAAACTTTCCAGCAAAGAGCAGAAACTAAAAATGAAAAGGCGGAGTGGCGAGGCCTGGCAGATAGCCAGGAGCTTCCTCCACATCCTGTGCTCCCGGTGGGATGTTCCCAGGAGGCTTTGGCACCTTCTGCAAGTGATCTGGGCACTGGGGGCTGGGCCTGGCCACTGCCAGTGGAGAGGGGAAAATCCCCTGGGAATGGGCACCGTGGCACGGTGGGTTTGGGAGAGAGTGGAAGCTGCTTTTGGTCACAGAACACCGAGCGAGTCCTTCTCTGTCCTTCCTGTGTCCAAAGCAAGGTCTCAGAGTGCACTGCAGTGATAACTCCTGTTCTTCAATATTCCTCTGATCCCTTTTTAGCAGGGAAAGCAGATCCCTTAAACTCTGCTCCAGAGCACCCCTCAGCTCTGGCCCTCAGTTCCCAGCTCGGGGTCACATCCCTGCTCAGAGCCTGCCCTGCTGTTCCATGGTGGGTATGGGCTGGATCCCACCTGTGTCTGAAACAGAGGAATATTCCACACATCCAGTTCCCCCCAGGGCTCTGGGACCCTCTGATGCTCCGTTGTACACAGCAAAGTAACACAGTCACTGGATTAGCAATTCTTAAAGCCACATGTGCTTTTGAGTGGGACACGGAGAAAAGCAGGTTGGGAAAGCTGGGAGGGTTCCCAGGCAGGGCTGTAAAAGCTTTGGGATGGCCAGGAACTGCTTGGGGTGAAGAATTCAGAGCGTACCCAGGGCTGTGCTGTTCCAGATGGAAGCAATGGAACCTGGGGTGTTTAGATTTCCTTTACTCATGTGCTTGGAATTAAGCACCTGGGGAAGAGTTTTGCTAATTTGACCTCAGACTGTTCAGCATCTCCTAGAACTGACTTGTTTTTCATGGACGAAATAGAAAATGAAGTGCAAGCCAAAAACCAAAACCACTTCACCTCTTTGTGTGTGAAATCTGGACAATCTTGCCCTGGGTGCAGCACCACGAGGGAGGAACCTGCCCGATGAACCTCAGTTTGTCACCAAAAATAAAGCCTACACATAGTTAAATCTGCTGCTTTGCCACTGACTTTACTCCCCAGCTGTCCTGTCACTGGCTCACCTGCACCATTCCTCAGTTAAATGTTATCCCAAAACACAAGGATTCATGGCTTGTTGGGGTTTTTTGTAAGCTGGAATTGCTGAAGCCTCAAGTAACAAACTTCACTGGGGTTTCCAGCTAAGTGAAAGGGATGTTATTTTTTTATTATTATTTTTTAGCATCTGGGCATGAAATTTACTGTACAAAGGAATTGTAGAGTAGATATTTATTATATATATGTGTATATTTACATTATTTTACTTTATGACAATATTTATTGTAACTATTATAATAGGTACAATATTTTACAGTATTATATTATTATTATATATTCACAGTGCATTTATTATATTATTAGGTGTGTATTTTTTTATACCTTGTATTTCCTTTCCTCAGTGATGTTTAATGCTAAGGCAGAGTTTATTCAGGTGTGAGAAGCTTGGGGGGGGGTTCATTCCCTGGTTTCTGGGGGGAGGGAAAAAACCAAGAAAACATGTTCCATAAGTTCCATCAAAAGGATTTTTTAAGAGGAAAATTGACCTTGGGAATCGCCTAAGGAGGGTTGTGGGAATGATTCCCGTGCGGATCCAGCGCCCTCCCGCCTCTGGGCGGCAGCAGAGCTGTGCAGAGCCCAGCCCAGCCCAGCCCAGCCCAGCCCAGCCCAGCCCAGCCCAGCCCAGCACGGGCTGGGAAAAGCTCCACAGAGCTAAACAGGACCCTCCAAAATCCCTGCAGCTCCAGGAGTTCTGGAGTCTGGTGCATTTACCCTGCTGCAGTGAGACTGGGGTTCCTGATCTCCATGAGACCCTGCAGGAGGCAGGATCTGGCTTTTTCTAAGCCTGATTGCTCCCTGTCACCTGCCAAGACAAATACCCTGCCTGGAAACGTTCCCTACCCAGCTCAGGATCACAGGGAAGTCTCATTTCAGCCTTGGCCAGCAAGAATCCCCTCACACTGGTGATCCTGCAAGCTCAGCAGCTTTCCATCACGGTATAAGGCCTGTGAGCTTAGTCTGGGGCCCAGGCCTGCCAGACCACTTAGCTCTGGGGATCTGTGCTGCCCAAACTGGGGGGAAGGTGGTACAATCTATTCCTGAGGTTGTCAGAGCTCAGCTTCACAACAGCAAAGGGTATTTTGCTGAGTAACATACCCAGTTCCCTACCCTGCCCACTCCTCAGTGAGCAGCCCCCATCCCGAGTTACCCTCAGAATTCCAGGGATCCTACCTGCCCCCCTGGCAGCAGTCCCAGGCACAGCAGCATCCCTGCTAAAACGGGCTGCACGCAGGGAGATTCGTGTTCCTGCTAAATTGTTGCGTTGCTATTTTTATTCCTAGAGGGGAATTCCATTCATCTCCTTTCAGAGGAGCCTGTTAAACCCAGCCAGTCCCAAACTCCCCACAAATGCCCGTTAATAGTTCCAGGTTCCAGCTCCTCCGCCTCTGACTGTGTGTTCCTTTAATGCCTTCACGACTCCCCTGGGAGATCTAAACCAGGAATAACCAACACTTCCTTAAGCCAGGCCTCCTGCTTTAGGGCTGTGTTTCCTTTCCTGCTGTACATTCCCGTGCTCTGCATTGCCCACCCCGAGCTCAGGTGTGCTCAGGTGGCCGAGATGGGGGTACTGCCTCCACTGCTCTTGATTTTCCTGCTGAAGGAGGACAAAGGACTCTTAACATTCTCTGCAGTCGCCTCTCAGCTTGGCACACTGATCATTTCAATAATAAAGTGTTTCCTTTCATTCTCCACCAGTCAGGCCCCTGCCAGAGCCATAATTGTTCACAGATGACTCATTTTGGCTGCATGATCAAAACGAGGGAAAAGTGCTGTTTGCACAGGCTTTGAATCGTACAAGAAGGGAAGAGATGTTCACGCTTGATATTTGTACCATATGTGCTTTCTAAAGTTTATTATAGAGCCCTTACATTTCAAAAGAGGTTCTACTCTTGTCCTGGGGATGATTTAGAAAGGAAAAGCCAAGTAGAGTTTTGAGTTGGACTGGGATTAGCAAAGACTGGCTGTGCAGTGTGAGCTGTGCAGCAGCATCCTGCCGGTCTGGTGGGAGCTGGGCAGTCTGGTGGGGCTCTTTCTGCCCTGATATATATAGATATGTACTCATATATATCTGGGCATTGTTTAGGGGCTGCAGACTCAGTTGTGTTCTGCATCAAAGTCACACTGAGCTCATTCCTGTGCTGAAATCCTGCGCTCCAAGTTGTAGCAGGTGTTGGCCTTTCCTTCTCCAATGGAAATCTCAGGGTGTCTGTGCAGTGCTGCTGCTGCCCCACCCCCAGCGTGGGCAGTGCTGGGCCCTGCTCGGGTGGTTGCCCCTTTTAGGGTTCTGTGTTTCCATCAGAGGTACCTTTGTGAGGGTCAGCACAGGGGGCATTTTTAGGCTGGAGAACAAGGAAACGGGAGGATGGTTCCTGCACGTGCTGTGTCAGTCAGGAGCTACTCTTTGTGCCTCCTGCCACGACTGCTTTGAGGCCACCTGACTGTTTCAGATAAAACACCAGACAGAAAACTCTGCCTTTCTTGCATTAATGTAACATTTTGACCAAAGAGTTGTACAAACCCTGCAAACCAGATCATCCAGCTGCTGCCACAGGGATGTACCGGGATGTGAAGACAAGCTCGTGTTGGATACTCCTTTGCAAGGGCTTGAAGGAAAGAGTTAGACTCATTGGTCCAGTAAAAGTCAGTCTATTAGAAGAATAAAGGATATAAATTCAGTAGGAAGAGGTTTTTTTCAGTAGCTTTTTCCCTCTAAAAATATAATGGCAATATTAGTGGAATGGGAACACGCAGACTACAGACACTTGTGAGTGGAAAATCTGCAGGAATAACTGGGAAAACCAGCAGAAAGCTTTCAGTTTGGAGTGATACTGCAGTAGAAGAGCATTGTTGGGCCCTGTGTGCCTTGCTAGATGCTTTCCAGTATTTTTATTCGGAGTGTCATTTCTCAGATTGTCACCACAGGGCTTGTGAAGTGCCCACCCGGGGGTGAGACTTCCCAGGGGGGGCTCAGAGGAGCTCAGGCACTGGAGATGTTGGTTGCTCTGAGGTTCCACACTTCAAAACATCCCGGCCCTTGCTTTGCTCTTGGGCTGCTTTTCCCATGTCTGTTGTTTTAAGGAGGTTTTGCACCTTTTGCAGTCAGGGGCACTCAGGCAATCGTGTCTCTCAGAGCAGCACTGTGTTGTTGTGCCAGAAGGAAGGACGTAAATTCAAATAAACCACCCTCACAATGGTATTTAAAAACTGATTGCAGGATTTCCAGTCAGTTTTTGTAAACCTGCCCTTAAAAACAATAGCTGCATTTTCATTTCTCACCTTGCTAACAGGGAATTCTTTTGAAACAGAGGGTGTTTTCTGTGCTATGCTGTCGTGTCAGGCTGATAAGGAAGATGGCTAAAGAGAATTCTTGCCAAAATATTCCTTGGCTGAGTAATCTGATGCCAAAAAGCAAGTGAAACGAGCAGCTCTATCTGTAGTGCAGTTTGCAAATTATGTGGCAAGGAAAGGAAGAAAATAATCTGTCACATGAAAAATGAAGTTTAGATTGTGTGTGTATAAATCAGTGATTTGTTATATGAGCACAAGATCATTATCAGGCATTTAAACATGAATTGGAAGTGCCTAATCTATTAATTAATCAGGAAGTAAGCTTTACATAGCATGTGTAATCAAGTTAATCTTTCATTTCACTTGCCAGCATAGGTGCTGCTTTCACAGGGATGTTGTCATGAGGTTCAACACCCCGAGTGTCTGTTCCTGCTGCTGGGGGAGTCTCAGGTGTAAATCCCTTTTCTTCTCCTCTCCTGGAGTTAAGACACACTCCACTTCCACACAGGCAAGGAGAGGGATGCCCTGCAGCCACTCTCTGAGAGGTTCATCCTTTTTCCCTGAGCTTTTAGCATTGTAAGAGAACATACAGTAAATAGCTGAGACCCCTGCTAATAATAACTTACAAATTTGGCACAGAAAGTCAGTGATGCCAGACTTTTTATCAGCTTGTTCCCTGCAGCAACACAACAGCAAGTTTACTGCTGGAACACAGAAATATTTTTGGGACTTAATTCATTTTGTGATATGAATATTTTGATCAAGGTCAATGCAGGAGATGTAGTTTATTGCAGTAATTTATCACTACATCTAATAATTAGATTCCTGACCCGAAGGTGAGGTGGGTTTTGATTATTTAAATGTGCACATAGGAAAGTAAAGATCATCTGGGCTCCCTCTCCCCAAAAAAAGTTGAACCAGGTGAGATTTTGAGGTCCCTTTTGAGCCTCCCTGGGCTGTTCTGTGATTTGATTCTCTGAAGGATCCCTTGCAGATGATCTTCAAGGACCTTCCAACCCAAACCATTCCAAGATTCCTGCACCAAACAAGGTGCTCTTCTGTTTCCCTCAAAGAGCAGAGACTGAGTATCTCCTCAGGATGGAGCAAACAGCTGCTGGAAAGGGAGAGCTGGGCTGGAAAAAAGGTGGTTGAAAAAACCCCCAGATATGGACATTTTATTCTTTAAAGAAAATAGCCAAGAGCTTTCCTATTCTGTGGTGGTGATGTCATATGTTTCTTGGGGTTTTTTCCCCTCAAGTTTTCAATGTGAGATTTGCAGGGTCTTGACTATCTTTCAGTTTGTTTTTTTCACAGTAAATAAGCCAATTTTCCCAGTTTTTCTGTACTGGAAAAGTGGCAAGGACTATTGTAAAAGTGCTTTTATTTCCAATTTGAACGATAATTTCAAAAATTGACTAAGCAATATTTTCCTGGAAAAATGCATTTGAACAAAAGGGCTGCTTTTAAAATGATGCCAGCAGTACAAAAACAGACATCCAGGGAGAAAAACTGGTGGTAAATATCACATTTAATATTAGCACAGATCTGGGGGGGAATCCCATTACTGGGTGTTATTGTGAATAAGACATTTCAGAGCAGTTGTATCCCAGCCTGGGGTGACCCATCTCTGAGCCCTCCAGACAACTTCCTTCATTGTCCTGTGACAAAAATCTCTGGTGGGAGGTCCCAGGGGACACATCCCCGGGCTGTGATTTGGGTGCCCCCAAAGCTGGCACAGGGTTCCTCCTGCTGACAGGAGCAGGCTGGTTTGGGGCACAGGATGTTTGATTCTGCCAGAAGTTAATTCACCAATTTGTGTTGGGCTCCATGTGTTTAATTACTCCATCAGGCCTATGGAGATGACAGCACAGACAGATTTGGACTTCCTGAATTTCATGAACATCGTTACCAGTCAGGTTATGAATTTATCTGAGTCGAGTGTTCTTTAACCTTAGGAATATCATTAGGAATATACAGCAGTAGAGTGAGTTAATGGATTTATTTTGGTCTCCCCCAGCTCCCTGGGAGCTGATTTGAAAGGTTTCTGTTCTTTGGCTCTATTGTTCTGCTGGGAAGTGCTCAGGAAGCACGTTGTGCTTTGAGGCTGGGCCGTGTGTTTAATCCCCCATTCCCGGAGTTCCCTGAGGGTTCTCAGACCCTCCAACCCTCCAGGGCTGCCCCAGAGAGACCCTTCCTGTGACTCACGTGTGCCACAGAGCACAGGGAATAAATAACATGTTTGTCCACCTCCTGTTTGCCTCTTCCTCTCTGGCTGGGATCCAGGGGGCTGGGCTGAATTCCCACTGGAGAATTAAATGTGATCCAAAACTCAGCTTGTTGGGAATTGGGGGTAGAATTCCTCGGCTCTATTTTTAATTCTCTTACTTCCTTTTTGATTTGTGGTCTTTGACAAACTCTTTTATTCACATTTCTTGTAGTTGGGATGTTATTTAATAGAAGCAAACAACTGACTTTCCCACTTAACATCGGGCACATTCCTTGGATTTTTTTTTTTATTACCTGAGTGAAAAAAAGGCAGTTTGTGTGTTTTAAGCACATTGAACTGAACAAGTATTTGCAGAAGCAAATATGCAGAAGCCTCGATGCTCTGTTGGATCAAAGATGCTGCAGAGAAAAGAAGATATTCTTATGTTTAATCCTTACCCATCCCCAGGGGATTGTCTCAAGGGAGGGAGTGAGGAAGCTGTGTTTGTTCTCTGGGCAAGGAGAAGGGATCAGGGGATCCAGGGTGTCTCCTGGCTCTGCCCCAGCCTCCCCACGGGACTGACTCAATCACTTGGGCTTTTCTTCTCCATTCATGACACTGTTTTGGGGAACTTGTAATTACTGCAGTGAGGGCAATACCCTGAGCGTCCCCTCGGATCACAAGTACTGTGCACGAGGAGTCAGCCCTTAATTGGTGGTTCTGCTCATCCCAAAACAACGGGACACTGATCCTTTTGTGCATCTCTGGGCCCTGCCTCAGTCCATATATAATGGACACAACGACAGTGAAGCACAGTCAGAGTCTGTACACAGGGAACACTGATGCTAAAGGAATTCATGTCCTGATTTAACTTCCAGGAGACCTCCTGAACACTTGGTTAATATTTCATTATTCACATGTACGTTCTTCCTCTTGCTTTTTTTGTGTGGCACTGCTTTTTCTACTCATTAATATCATTAAATATCTATATTATGTGCAATGACCTCTTTCCATTTACATTTGGATTTCCTCACCATACAGGCAGTGAGAGTAATCCACAGTAGCTCTGACACCATTCAGTAAATGGAGAGCAATGAATTCTCTGCTTGAATTTAATGTAAATGCTTATTTCTCACTTGCATCCCAAATCTATGAACCACTTTGTTGCAAAGCTCTCCAGAAGCTGCTACGTTCCACCTGAGGTAGCAAGTAAAGAATTTGCCTCTGTGTAGTCTTAAAATAACGTTGGATTCCATTAAAGTGTGTATGAAACTTTCCCTCTTAGGTCTTCAAACAAATATGTCCCTGAAGATTTTGGTGTGGGTACAGCTGAACTGAAGGTTCAGTTATCCTCACACAAAGGAAATTTCCTTCCTGCCTGGCTCTGCTCATGGGCTTGTGTATCCCTGGGAGCCCTGAGGCAAAAAGCCTGGAAATCTTCCAGCGGGGCTGGAGACTGCAGTGGACGTGTAAGCAAAGGCAGGCAGGCACATGGTGAGGGTGTCTGGGATCCCTGACAGGACACTGCAACATTTCTCTGCTGTTTTAAAGGAGATATTTTGTAGAGACTTCTCCCTTTTCCTTTTCCCTCAGACGCTGGAAGGAATACAGTCATTCTGCAGAGGCAGTGGGGTCACACATGACAGGGAAATAGGGGTTGGAGTCTGATTTTTATTCAATTTCTTGATGCTCTGCAGTTCACTGACCTAATGCAAATCAGAAATTAAGCCAATACCCATCGCTTCTCTCTCCCACCATGAGCCAAAACCTTTTCTCCTTTGGTTGGTTAAAGTTTTGGGGTGTTTTTTGTTGTTTGTTGAGTTTTGGAAACTTCAGTTCTTTGTGAAAAAAAGTCTGGGAAAGTGAAATGAAATTCCTGAGGCAGAAGGCAGCCTAAATTCAGAGGGCATCACTTGTGTGTGTGAACAAGTCAGGGGGTCCTCATACCTGTCCAAACAGAACCTTTCACTTTCAAAAGAAGGAATTCGAGCTCCGTGCCCTAAAATGAGAGGGAGCTGAGAGGAACTGAGAGGGAACTGAGTGCTTCCCTCAGAAGCCCTTTGGGAGAGCAGGATCCTTGGTGGCAGGAACTGCCTCAGGCCGTGCATTGTGCACTGGGGTCATTATTTCCCCAGCACAGAGCCATAAACACCTGATAGAAGGTGAGTGGTGGCCCCCGGGGAGCCCCGGCAGCAGCTCTGCCTCGGGGTGTGTTTGTGCAGCTCTGAGCCCCGGCACTTGCTTTGCTGCCGAGTTAAAGTTTATGGACATGCTGCAAGTTTTGGTATAAGAGTGAAATAAATCCAGTTTTAGGCAGGTTTAATGGCAGGGGACAGCAGTGGGGACACCCAGGGCAGCTGAGGGTGCTGAGTGCTCCAAGGCCCAGCAGGGTCTCAGACTGGGTGTTTTACTGCAGATATTGGTAGATGTTTAATTCCAAGGGCTAGGCTTGTGTTTGGTGTTGGGGAGGAGGAGTTAACACCCCAAACATCACTGCCACGTTTGGCTCCTCTTACCCAGAGATGCAGGGACCAGCCAGGCTGGGATGTGTTTTAGAGACAGGGATTGGTGGTTGTCAGCCTTGCTCCCAAGCACTGAGTACATCCAGCATCTGTGGGAGTGCACACAGGGCGTCTGTGTCAGGGTGTGGCTTTCAAAAAGAGAAAAAAGCAGTAAAGAAAGCGGCAAAAAGATCAGTGCTGGGTTAATTGGAAAGGTCCAGCCCGGTCCCACCCCTCCCACGTGGGTTATTTTGTTCCCGGCTGCTCCAGAGCATCTGAAGTTAAATCCTTCTCACTGAAGGGAGACAGAGCCAAGGTGGAGAAACTGGAACAACCCCCCCAGCCATTTATTGATGCTTTTCTGTATGGCTGCTTCCTCCTGGCAGGACAGTTTATAGTCCCTCATTAACTTCCCCTGCTTCATGGTCACCTGTATGGATGTTTCTGAAGGGTGATTAAAACCAAAAATCCCTAAATGTGGGACAAAGGCTGGAGTGGGTGAAGGCACAGTGACCCCAGTCCAACCCTCTGGAGCTCCTGAGCGTTCCATGGGAGGCTGGAGAGGTCCCCAGCACCCACCTGTCCTGCCTCGCAGGGGCTTCCGGGATGAGTCACCTGGCTCCAGTTCAGCAAAACCACCTGAACCTTCCCCTTTTGGATCATCTGAATTCGGGTGAGCTTTTCAAATGTTTTGGCTTAAACTCTCATTTCCATCAGTGCCTTTTTTGCTGTTGGGAATAACAAAGGGAAGAGTAAATTGGATAGGCCATTTAAATGACATTTTTGTTGATAAACGTGTAATTGTGAAAGATTCTCTTCAGAGCTCCCAGCTCAATTATTGAGACCCGAAATTGCAGAGAGACACCTGAATAACCGGTGTTTTGTCCACGGCAAATCTTTAACCAAACCTCAGTATTTTCAGCCTTTCCCATCACTGTTTTCTGGATGTTCTCAGCCCTGTTTGGGAATTGAATCAGCTGCATGGGATGAGTCTCTGGTCATCTGGAAAACCGTTATAGTCGTTCCTGTATTTTTTTATGTACCTAAATATGAAAAAAAAACCAAAAAAACTGACAAGAGGAGGGCAGATGTGCAGCAACCGAAGCCTTTTCCTCTGTGCCAGCATCTGATGTGGGATGTGGCGAGGACCTGGGCTGGGAGCAGAGGAATGTCCCGGTGCAGCATCCCCCTCTCAGGGCAGGGAGCCTCTGCTGTCCAGCTGGGCTCTGCCTCCCTGACCTGAACTTGTCGTTGCCCTCCTGATTGCTCATTCCTGCACTGCCTGAAAGCTGCCGCCGAATTCCTGCCGTGTGGCCTCAAAACCAGGCATGGACTTCACCCAGATCCAGACCTGTGTTTTCCTCCTGGAAGGGCCTTTCTCAGCTGATAAACATTTGGGGCGTTCCTACTCAAAATGGAAATAAGAAAATACAAGGTTTGTGGAATTTTGGTGCTGTCTGTGACTGCACGAGTTTATGAAATCCTAAAATTAGGGTGGTTGGTGATGGGAAGGGACCCCTGTCCTGGTGAGGGTGCTGAGCTCGTGTAGATTCTGCCTCTTGTTGGTGAAGGTACCACACAGGATAATCCAGGAGAGCTTTTCCAACTTCTGCAGAAGCTCCTGGAATGGGGAACGGGCTCATCCCCAGCCAAGCCTGTGTCTGGTCACAAGGCAGCACGGAGATGAATTTGCACCAAAGTCTGGGAAAAATGACAAAACGAGGACACAACACAGAGAGTTATTGTACAGACATCGTTTGCAGCTCATCCCACTCGGCTGAGGTTTTCCTGGTACCTGCCAGCCTGGGAGAAGCAGTTCTTGGCCACCGCTCTGGGGCTCTGAAATGGTGTCTGTTGCTCTTCCTCAGGAGTGATTTTTGTGCCAGCAAGGGAAGGAGTTTAGTGCAGGATTCTGGACAATCCATGTCTGCCCTTTTTGAACCGTAAACATGGAGGGGAAATTTTTATCTGCTTAATATGTATTTCTTATTTTTATTTTCTTCCATGGCTTAAAGTGTTAATTCTGCCCATTGAAATGTGATTTTATTGAGCAATATGAGCCGGAGGCAGAATCTTTGCTGCCATCAGGACCCAAATGGTAAATAGGCCCTTTCTCTAATTTGTGGGATGTGCTATAACTCAGTTTGAATGTTGAAAGGAAATGGGCCTCCAGGGGAGTCTGGAGCTCTGTTCATTCAACTTCTAATTAAAGTTTTCCCCTCTCAAATTTCACTTTATTTTCCGGGGCTTTTGCTCCGTGATGATTATTAACATGTGTCCCATGGCCAGGAAATCATTAGACCCTTCCCCAGTGCAGCCTTTCCCAGATCCCTCCTGCTGCAGATCGGGCTCCTGGAGCTCCATCTCCTCCGGGATCGGATGGTCGGGGCAGGCAGGGCCGGGCTGGAGCCGGCATTCCTTCCAGGACACTGGGATCGGATGTCGCTGTCTGGCAGAGAGGATCCAGTCCAGGATTTCTTCCAGCCTATTCTTCACGTTTCAAGAGCCCAGGCCAAGTCTGGCTTCCTATTCCAACTCCAGCAGGCTTATCTTTTTGGGGGCAGGAATTGTTAGTACAGTTTATCTTGCTCGCTGCGAGTCCTCCCTCAGCTGAGACATGCACTTGGTGCCGCGTGCTTTTTCCCCCCTCTCTCTCTCTTTTACGTTTTCTCCTTGTTGTTTTCCTTCTTAAATGTGTAAAGTGAAGAGTTCCTCTTCCCCCCTCTCCCTTTCCACTCCCAAGGACCAACCTCCAGTTCATTAAAGCGCTGGAGCTGTTTTGCTCCTGGGCCAGAGGGGAGAGCGAACCTGTGCCTCACACACACGTGTGTGTGTGTTAAAATAGATCCAAAAATGTCAATGAACAGCAGGAAAAGTTCTGGGAGACCGTCTTACTACTACCGACTGCTCCGGAGGTCACGACTTCAGAGACAGCGCAGCAGATCCCGCAGCCGGAACAGGCTTAGTCGGGGTAATTGCAACCACAGTTCTCTTTAATTACCAGTGCAAAGCCCACCGAGCTGCTGCTCTCACAGGTAGCTCCGTGCGTAGGTGAGGGTGGTTTGGCACTGTCCCCGTGCCCTGGAGCGTGGGGAGCTCTGCACAGGCTCGGTGCTGGGGGGAGAAGGGGTTGGGTTTAGCTGAGCGCGGGGCTGCGGCGCGGGCGGCTCTAACTAACCCAGGCTTGGCAATGAACCGCGGCTCAGCTTCGGCTGTTCGTGTGATTAAGGTGACTGCTTCTTGGAGGCCTAATTGATGCTTACAGAGCTTGGAAAATCCTTGAGTACGAGATGGTGCCCCTGTGCAAAGATGCGTTTCTGGAACTTCTTGTTCTTCGTGAGCCGAGTGTCACCAGGGGGGTTGAGGTTGCAAAGCTGAGAACAGTTCAGGGGTAGATTGTCCAAAGAGCCTAAAGATTGTGCTCCCAAGGCATTGCAGAAACCTGTGGGACTTGTAGTCCCAAATCACTTTGCACTTTTAAAAATCCTGCTCTAAAAGGGCCTATTTGTCCTCCTCAGCAGGAGTGAGGTCCATGAGGAGTGTTTCTGCAGGGCACACTCGCTCAGGAGCCCATTTCTTCTGCTGGAGGCAGCCACTGACCCAGTTGCATTTTTAAAATAAGCTATTTTGCCTTTCTCTTCTAGTGTGAAATAACTGTTTACTGGTGTTTTTGCCTATCCTTAAAGCAGCCAAAAAGTGGGAGTCTCTGAGTCGTTTTGCCATTGAACTCTTTCAGTAAGGAGTGGAGAGGGTTGTGTTTGCCCTCCAGGGTGGCAATCTGGGCATATATATCATGTCTTGAGCTTAATCAAAGCCATTAACTGAAAAGAATTAATGTTTTCTTGTTACTGTGGGAGTAAAAAGCACAACTGCAGCACTGCATCAGGTGTCTGTGCAAATCCAGGCTTGGACTTGTCTCACTGGAGTTAATTCTGATTTACGAAGGAGGTTTTAAACTTGACTCTAGCACTGGAAGATTTAGCTGTGTGCAATGTCCTCTTTCCTCTTTTCCTGGTATTCAGGACATTTTAAAGGATTTTGAATCATTGCTGAGAAAACAATAGGAAGCTCAATCAGTCCCTGGGCTTCAGCTTTTCCTTTAAGCACACAGTGGTTTGCTCTGTACGATTTTTTTGGTTGTTTTGCCTGTCACATGGAGTATTTGTAAACTCTCCAACATTTACCAGTTCCCTTCCTCCCCTTCCCGCCTTTATTTGTGTGCTGTGCAAACCCAAAATGTTTTACTATCATTTCAGTTACTGTGACAAACAAAATGTGTTTAGTTTCCTTCAGGTAACCCAGTGTGAACCTAATGTTGTGGTTTGTCAGGAACACAAGGAATGTACAGGCAGATTTGATGGAAATGGGAATCAGCCTGAATGTTTGTAAGAAATTGGATTTGAACCAGCTGCAATCTTGTTGCTGTTGATCTCTCCCGGAGTATTTTGTGTTTGTCTCTGGGATTCCTCCCTCTCAGCACTCGTTATCTGTAGATGTGAGAGGGATTTGCAGACTGGATGAGAATTTCCTCTTTGTTTTCCACCAGAGGTGCAGAAAGCAGGTTGTGCAGTGGTGCTGTCACCCAGCAGGTCCTGGCGGGGCTCAGGCCAGCCCGGGGTCACTGCCAGCTGGGCAGGGTGGTGGAAGTGCTGGAATACAGCAGCAGGAATACTTTCCTGGCAGTTTTGATCCCTCTGGAGGATGAATGAACAGGGGGCTGTAGGGGTCTGGGGGCTGTGGAGAAACCAGAATGAGGTTCTAGATCTTGGGCTTGGTTTAATGTTGATTTCCAAACCCTACAAGTCTGGATGAAGGAGGGAGCTGAGGGTCCCCTCCTCAAAGGCTGATCCACAGCAGAGGTTGCTGTCTCAAGCTGGGATACTCAGGAATTCAGAAATCCTTAGTGGGAGGTTGCCATAAATTCAGGAGTGTTGGAGTTACTTCACAGGAATTGGCAGTGCTCTGGTTTGCCACATATGTGTTTCCCAGACATCCTCTTGGCAACCTTTTGTGCTCTGCAGTCTCTGGAGCCTTTGCCAAGATCCCACAGGGCCCAGGTGAGCCTGTGGCTCTGGCTGGAGGAGCAGGGATACCTGGAAGTTGAGCTTTTCTGAGAGGTGTCACTGCAGCAGCGTTGGGACAGGGATCCTGCTGTGATGCATTTACCAGGGGGAGGAGATCTCTGCTGGCACAGGACCCCCCTCCCCACCTGGAACCATTCCCTGTGCTGATCCATCTGGGATGGTGAATACTTGGAGCACCTGCCATGTGATTCCAGCCTGGCTGCTGGGCCAGTGGTGTAACTCACCTGTTTGCCATGAGTCAGAGCCCCCCTTCCAGCCCCCTCTGCTTCATATCCACCAGAGCTGTATATATATATATAACACAAAGACACGTTTAAAACCATATATTTATAAACTGTCACATCCCACTCTCCCCCCAGTGGCGATGCCACCCACCCACACGTGCCCTGCTGACGAGCACACGCTCTGCTGCTGCTGCTGCTGCTGGTCCTTCCCATGGAGGGACACAGCTCATCCTGCCCCAGGGCCAGCAGGAAAAGTCAGGCTGGGGTCACAGCCTGCACAGCTCTGGGAGGGCTGAGACCTGGCTTGGGAAATGGCTTTTGCTTCCCGAGGTGCAGAGAGAGCCACTCCCTCAGGAAAGCGCTGCTGTGGTGCTTTCAGCTGGGCAGAGGGGAGAGAATTTGCATTTTCTGTGCAGGGATCTGAGGGAAGGAGGGGAGAGCTTTGTGCTGGCACTCCAGATGGAGCCAATCTGCTGTAGCAGGAGGAAAAATGGACAGGAATTTCAGCTGTTGACAGTGGCAGCAGCTCTTTCAGTGGTGGTATCCTCTGCTCTAGAGCTCTCTGGTCAGCCCTGGTGCTTTGAACACATTCATCAGGTTTTGGGGTGTTTGCCACCCTGTCCCTTTGGGAGCCCTGGGGCTGGAATTTCTGAGCAGTGAGACTGATGGGGAGGGCAAATCTGAGCAGAAGAGGAAGGCCTGCTCTCAGGAGGCTGATGGGTCATGCCTCCAGCTCACTTAAATCATTGTGGTTGATAGTGAATAAACAGGGCAGGCTTCACCCCCCTGTTCATCTCAGTTGGAATGATGGTAGTGTCTGGAATCTCCTGGCTCTGCTCTCCACAGAGAGCCAGGACACACTGCAGGTAAACATTAGTCAATTAAAAAACCCCACGTGCAGAACCCCCAGCCCTTGCCTGGCCCATCTGCTGCCCCGAGCTGTGGGACTGTGAGGAGTGGTGGCACTGGTTATAATTGCTCCCAGCTGATCCATCCAGTGCAGGGGAAGGCACTTGGGAGGCACAGAGGGTACAAGGAGAATTTTCAGTAGCAGCAACACCTGTGTCTGGCTGCACTTGGGTCTGTGGCTTTATTCAAGATGTCTCTGCTGCTCCTCGTGGATGCAGGGGAGGAGTGGGGGTCAGTGGTAAGTGTTCTGTAAATGCTGTTTGCTGACAGAAACTGCTCAGGGGTGCTCCACTCACAGCCCCATATCTGAGCCAAATGCAGCCTGGGCTTCAGGGCTGTCTTGTGTGAAACTGTGCAGGCAATCACTTGGCATCAAAGCTCTGAGAACGTGAAAACATTCCGAGTTCCTGATCTTGAAGGTTTGGTGTTCCTGATACTCCTGCCTCTGTCAGCCTCGGACATAAATGTCTTGCTCTGAGTTCTGTTTATCACAGATGCTTTTCAAGGTGTTCTGTGAAAAGGGTTTTTGTTAAACAGGCTTTCTTCTCCCTTTCCTTTGATGGCTGCTGTGAAGAGAAAACTGACTGATCTTCAGCAAAGCCCAGAATTTCAGTGCTGCAAACACGGAGCTGGGAGGCCAAGGTCAGGCTGGGTTTATTCTCGGCTATTCAGATACACATCTGTTGAAAACAGCTGGAACTTGGTCTTTCTCTCTCTGTTTGATGAAATCAAAACCTTTTAAGCGATAAATGAGAGATCAGTTTATACCCAAATAGTCAATACCTTGGAGGTTCAGGCACTCGCTTGGGACGAGGGAAGCAGCGACCGGGAAATTGGCCCAGCGTGTCCCAGAGTGACATAACAACTAAGGAGGTTTTATTGTATTTAAAGCCAACTGAAATTGCACTCACTCCTCGCTAATCTTCCCTCGCTGCAAATCTGGTTTGCAGCACGTTAGCAAAAAGTGATATTGGACAAGGAATGCCATGTGGAAGTGCTCCCTCTCCACCTCTGCAGGACTTTTTGTTTTTCATTTAAGGGCTGGGAGCAGGCAAGTGAAGAGCCCAGTAATTAACATTAGCAGTAGGGGTGGGTTTTTTTCCAAGGGTGGTGTCTTTTAAATGTCAGGAAAAGGAGACCTTCCTGCTTTGCACTTTTTAATGACCACTGCTTTGTTCTTCACGTCTCTTTTGTGGCATTTTCTGTTTCACCACAGAACTTGTGCAGTTTGTCATTGAAATTTTAACAGCGTGGCTGACAGATGCCCATAGAAAAGATATGCAAAATGTTTTAAGCTGTGCTGTTTATAGGGAATGTTCACTGGCAGCTGTGCTATTTTTAGCACCAGTGCTCCAGCTGAGGCTTTGCTGTGTTTATTCAATGCTTCATTGTCTAGTAAAAATCGAGACTAAATTTAATGACTTGGGAAGTGGTGCGTGATGGAGGAGTTCTTGAATTGTTTTGATGTTAAACAATGCTTAAACCTCAGTATCCCTTTAATAAGCAGAAGTTTAGGGTGAATTTATTGGAGGCAAATGTTAAACTGAGCCTTCAGCAGGAGTGAGGTGGGAGCAGAGCCTCAGCTCCCTCTGCCCTTGCAGTGCTGGGGATGCCACACCGACCTGCAGCACCTCCTCCAGAGACGTGTCAGAAATGCAGGAACACCCAAACTTTGTATTTTCTGTGAAAATCTGTCGATTCCTACCAGGCTAAAAATGAATCAAGTTTTAAAACTTCCCCTGGGAAACACCAGTGTGGATCAATGAGGAGCACGGGCCCCTCTGGTGTTTGCGTGGTGAGCTGCAAACACACCAAGACTGACAGATATCCCCTCCTGTCTTGCTGGCTGGATTTTAGGCTTTGGGGGACCAGGCATTTCATCTGCTGAGGTAACCCCCTACAGATTATTTACTGTTCACCTCTTCTCCTCACAACAACATCCCAGGCTTGGAGAGCATTTCCCTCCTTTGATGCTCGTGTCTCGTCACTTCTGTCACATTTGAAGAAGCAGATTGCAGAGGAGGTGATTTGAGACCTGCTGGCTCTGATAGTGAGGCACAAAAGGAGTAGGGGAAGGAAAGAAGGGAGAGAAAGAGAGGAGAACTGTGGGGAGTGACCTGGGACGTGGGGATGGCTCCTGCAGGGCCGTGGCTCAGTGTCAGCACCTGCAGCCACGTGTGGGGCTGAGGCAGGGGCAGCTCTGCAGGTCAGGTAAACACCTTGAAAAGAAGCAGATTTGACTAAAGAACCCGGAATTTGATGAAATTGGGCAACTGGAAATGTTGTAGCTGTCTGCTGATGCTGTTAGTGGGGGTAGGTGTCCTCTGTGGTGTTTGTGGCACTGCCCAAACACAGGAACATCTTCGGAATATCTTCGTGTGTAGCCAAAACACTGCCTGGGAACAGTTGTGTCATTTGCTGTATAAGCTTCCTAAGAACTGCAAATACTTGGTGGGCTTGAAAGAAGCTGTAGTTAGATGTATTTACCCAGGGGGGTGTCCAGGGATAACCTGCAGGAAATGCCCTGGGTGGTCAGTGACAGTAATGGCACAAACTCCAGTGTCTCCAGACTGTTCTCCGAGACTTTCCTTTTGCCCCAAAGTAGGAAACACTCAGGAGTTTTGGCTCTCAGGTTCTTTCTTTCTCTGTAATCATATACCTGTGCCTGAATGTCCCATGGTCCAGGCAGATGCACCTCAGAGGGAAATAAATACAGCAACAGCCTTGATAACGTGGTGGGAGTTGTCAGTGCTGCTGGACCTGGGAAATCACTGTCCAAGGAACAGCTCATTTAGTGCTGGGACAGAAATCTGGAAATTGTACCAGCAGCTTTCTTGAAGATTGACTGTTGTCTCTTTTTGCTCATCTTTTCCTTTATCTCTGCTTTCAGTCTTCTCCTTCTGGTAGTAACCTCACTTTCCCCTCACAGTGTTGCTCAGAGGAGCTGCTTACTCTGAGAGGAAATAAGTAGCAGATTTGCTCTCAAGTAATGCAGTGTGAGTTTTTATCTACAAGCCATAGGTAATAAATGAGAACGAGGTTAAAAACCCTGGTCTGAGGCCAAACTGGAATTGCTTCCAAAAGCTTGCTTGGAGGGGTTTCAGCAGACTTTTCATGATCACTCATGTATTAGAGTAAGTTTGTGTCCTTACAGCTGTGGCAGTCCAAACAATTTAGACACAGAACTGCCTTTTAAAGCTTTTAAACCTATATTTCCCTTGGAGGTCTTCTGGTGTGCCACTAATCCCCTAAGTTATTGCACTGAAGGCACTCTATAATCCTTTAATTCACTCTGCTCTCAATAGAGATGGCAGCGAGCTGGGTCGGGGAACGTTCTCATTTGGGCATTATCAGTTTTGTTTTTTTCAGTCCAGGCTTCCCTTTAGTTTGCTTCCCTTTAAAATGCTCCAGGGAATATTTAAATGTAAATACTAATTGCTTCTGTGTTTGTGTATCTGCTTATTTTAAAAGGTGCACAACCCCCAGAACTTCCTCCTTACTTCTGTGCAGCCCCAGGGTCAGGCTTTTAAACCGAGTTCCCTCAGGCCCCTTTGAAATCCTGTAAAAACTGGTGGCTTTTTGAGAACTGTGAATTCCTACCCCTGTAGGGCTGGTGAGGGTGGAGGAACAGTGATTTCTGGAAGCCTCTTTCCCCCCGACCTGCAGGAGACAGAGCCTCTGACTGATGTTTCTTTGGTGGTGCTGAAGGTAAAGCTTTGTGGGGATGAGCAGTGCCAGGCAAGTGTTCTGCTGCTTTAATGAGCAGAAATACTCTAAAAGGCTCTCTAGAGCAACACATGGTCTGAATTTGGAAGGTCTGTCCTGTGCATTGCTTTTTTCCCTGCTTTGTAGGTTTGGTTTTGAGAGCCAGGCTGGGACCCTGATCTGCTCTTGGAGGTTCATTTCTGAATCCTGGCCTCTCATCATCGCTTCAGAAGTTCAGTTTAACTTGAGCATTGAAGCATTCAGCTGGAGGGAAAACATGCCCTGCAAGTGTATGGACTTTGAGAACACTGACAGGAGTAAAGAGGGCCAAAGTTTTGCTTCATTAACATTTACACTGAAAGAGGAATCCTCGGATGCTGAGCACTTAATGTTTCCTTTTGAAGAAACCAATTTATTTGAAGTGCAAGTTTCTTTTGTACATTATGTGCTCACATTTTTTGATTTCTTACAGCACTTCTGCATCAGTGAATTTCTTTTAGAGTCAGAAATCAAGCCTGGGCTTGTTCTGAAGTACCCAAATGTGGTAATAGGTGGACTGGTGTAAAATTTGGCATCTGGAGTTAAATTACAGGATGCTTCTTAAGCTTCTTGGTTACTATAGGAACAAGTAATAGTCATCCTTCATGATTAAGCAGTGTCCATGGTAACCAAATGGGCAAGTTTTAAATGAAAGATATTTTCCCTTTACATTTTTAGCAGTCAAAGGTTACCAATTATTACCTTTATCCCCGTAGACAGGAACACATTTTGATCAGGCTGGGGTGTGTTTGAAGTGAGAACAGTTGGTGTTCATTTACATAACTGCACTTCCAGGAGCAGCTGGATTTTGGGTGAGCACCAAACTGACATTCCAGGGAGTGGGGTGTAGTGCATTAACCTCCCCAGGCAGGGGGAGTGTTGGTCACCAGGTCGCTGAATTGTTCAGCTGCCACTGTCGGAGCGACTGCAGGGCAGTGGTGGGGGGGAGGAATCCCCAGGTTCATCTGGCATATTTTTTAGCATGGAAAATGCAAATGCCAGTGCTGGTGTAGGTAAGAACATCCTCCTGCTCTCTCCCACTTCAAAGACAGGATGGGAGGTGAAAACAGAGCTGCTTTTCGATGGTTTTTGTCTCTCCTTGGCACTGGTGCTGTTTGCTCGGAAACCGAGCGTGTGTGTGCAGCTCCACCTGCCAGCGTGTTTGCTCCCTCTGTAAGGGGAGCAGAAACACCCACCCCCAAAGGAAATAGGGATATCAGTCACAATAAATTAGGATGTACATTCCACAGTTTCTAATTGTGAAGCGATTTCTAGGAGAAGGAAGGTGTGTGAGGAACAGCAGTGAGGAGGGAGGGACTCCCAGCAGTGTTTTGGGCACAGGGCCTGATTCCAGGGTGTTCCTGACACCCCTGCCTGGGCACACATGGGCAAAGCACCTTCCAAAAACAATCACAGTGCCAGAGGAAGGGACACTCATTTTATAAGCATTATCTTCTATCTAATGAGTGTCAGAGTGAAGGAGACTTGTTCCTGTTTGGTGGGGGAGCTCTCAGGCCTCCTGCACAAACCTTAGGAAAGCCAGGAAAAGCCCTCCCAGCTGTCCCCAACCCCATCCCTAATCCTACCCCTCAGTAACTGCAACTGGAGGAAGAACAGTGGTTTCAGACTTTGCTGTCACTTTTGCCGCACTGTATCATCAGAACAGATCCTATATTTTGCTGCCATCCAGTTAGTTAAGATCCAATATTCTTCCATGTTTCCTGTGAAACTGTATCCTAAATAGCTGGTGTTAAATCCCAGCCTTCTCCTTCCCTGAATGATAGTGAAATTCCTTGGTGTGAGTTGGGAGAATTGGCCCTGGGCATTAAGGCTGTTGGAGGCTGATGTAAGAGCCACAGGAACCAAGTGAAATTCCAATCTTAATGTTTGGTCTCTTATGCAGATGGATGTGAACAGGGATACATGTGTGACCCCATTTATCTCTCTAATGAAGTGCCATCAATAGAACAGCTGTTTCTTTGCTGGAGAGGATGAAACCTCTGATGAATCATGCTTATAAATTAAGTATTTATTTATTTAATTTGCATTTTGCCAGTCAGGACCTGTTCCAGCAGCCACTGTGCCTGGCTGGGAAAATGGGCGGGGAATTAAAGTGGGTGAAGTTTTCATTTATACTGAGGGTGTTTACACCTGGAGTGAATTGTTCTGGCCTGGTTGGTGGCTCAGCTGGCCAGGCCAGCTCTTGGGAAAACCCCAAAGGAAACCTCACAGCAGGAACACAGCCTGGGGTGGGGTGTGCAGGTGACACATCCAGGTGACTGTGGCGGGGAAGTTTCTCCTTTGCCTCGGATCCCTCTGTGGGCAAAGTGCTGCAGGAAGGCAGCGTGGTAACAGTGCACAGGGTTTGCAGGAATGAGCCTTATTTACATCTCCCCAGAGCTGACTTCTTGTTCTCCACACTCCATGTTGCTTGTCTTCACCATCATCACATGGGAGGAAGCTCATGTTCCACTGCACTTCATCCTCCTGGCCAGTTTAACCAGGGTATTGGCAGTTGCCACAATCTGGCCCCCAACCATGTCAGAATTTCAGCTTTTTCCTCATCTATTTTTTAAGTCTCAGCTTGATTTCAGTTTTACCCTGGAGAAAACACTCCTCACAATATGCCCTTAGCAAAAGAGGAATTTTTTGTGTGGCTCTCGTACCAGAGAAAGACAAATGTCATACATATTTTATTTCAGAGACTGATAAATAAAGAATAAAACCCCCAAATATATATATACATATTTAATTAAGAAATCCCAGGCAGTAAAAAGGAGTTTGTAATAAAGGCTGCTCAATCAGCAGGATTTGCTGTTTATTTTTAGAGAGGGAGGGTGATTTTCTGGATGCCTTATGTTCCCTCCCTGGCACCAGGTCTGGGACTTGCAGCTGTGCCTTTTGTACGTGGGTCTGATCTGTTCTTCAGTTTTGTACCACTGACAAGTTGCTGAGGGTGTTTTCAGACTCCTCACGTAGAGAATTACCTCAGCTTGAGCCACCTCCTGAGGTAGCCAGTATTCCCTGGGGGTTTCTGTGGGGCAGGACTTGCCCTGGGCCAGGGGTGCTGTGCCCTGGCAGAGGGAGCGAGCGCAGGGAAAGAACTGGGAAAGTCCTTTTAACTTCAGATAAAGCGCTGTGGGGAGGAATCCCAGCTCCCTGTCAGCAGCTGGGGCAGTGCTGGGTGTGCTGGGCCAGCCAAGGGCCTCCAGCTCCATCTAGTGAGGCAGCGGGATTGCTGCTGTGCCACATCCCTGCACCCGCTGCTGGGACACCACAGGAACACCTCATTCCCTGTCTGGGAGGTGGGAATCCCTGCTGAGCTCCCCAGGAGGGAAGGGGCTGCGGCACTGGGCAGCCAGAGCCCACAGCAAGGCAGGAGAGGGGGGCAGAAAGTCCCTGTGCTGCCTGCACACCTCAGCTGCTGCTGGGGGAAGAGCTCTCTGCGTGGGTAAAGAGAAAAGAGAGGAATAGATGCAGATCAAGTGCTCAGAAGAAGAGCAGAGCTTTTCTCAGGGCTGTATACAAGAGCCATTAACAGCATTTGCTCCAGAGCAGGATGAGGAATATTCAGTCACGATATCCGGGAACCTGAGCTGATGGGACACCCAGGAAAGTGCACAGCGTGCACTGGCAAAGGTCACTGGCACTTCAAACCATTATTTAACAAAAAAAAGCTCTTCTTCCACAAGTTCTTAGTCCCACTTCGTGGGAAGATGCCCATAAATTTTAGCTGAGGGAACCAATGTGGTCTGATATTTGCCGGGAGTTGTTTTTTGTTGTTTTGCAGCCACTTCTAAAAAGGCTCCAGAGTTCACACAACTGTCCCAGCCCCTCTCCTGGGGCTGCAGAGGGTTGTGTGGCTCCAAGTGGTGCTTCATGTGCCTTTTAGTGCTTTTTAGGCAGGGACACAGTTGAGTCAGAGATGGCATCCTGCCCACCAGGTTGAATATTGGAGGGTTTGTAACTCTGAACTCAGAGGCAGTGGTAAGAACTGGGGCTGTTTGCTGAAGCCACTGTGGAGAGCATTAGCTGTAGGCATACAACCAGTTGTTGAATTCCAAGTATTTTGTGCCAGAGCGTAGCACAAAAGGCAAGTAATGATCCCAATTAATTTATTTATTATTGTTGTTGTTCTTGATGTAAATGCTTAGATAAGGGAGAGGTTCTTTTACAAGCTGTAGCTCTGTAAACAGTGTCCTTAATTGTCTGGAAAGGTCGTGAGAGCATGAGAAAATGTGAAGCTATTTCTGCTTAGAGCATGAAGTGAGTGGGGAGGGAATCAGTGATTCTGATGTGGAAGAGCTGTGGGTACAGCCAGTGGGATTGCTGGGCTTTGTGGAAGTGTGGTTCACCCAGAGATTCTGAGGTGCAAAAAGAGATGATTTTATTCTCAAATAAAAAGTGGTGGTGGCACAGCTTTCCTTATCCTGGAGAACACCCTCCCTGTGTTCACTGGCTTTGCTTTCACTTGAGTCTGTTTGTTCAGGGACCATTCCCGGCCTTAAACCTTTGCTTCATGACCATTTTCATTTAAAAGTCTATTTTACTGCCTAATAAAGGTTTGGCTTTTATTTAATTTTGTGTGGCATGAGGGTTATAGCATTGCTGTGAGGGATTGAATGGAATTGGCTGCAGGATCAGCACTGGGAGATACATTCCAATAAGTAGTTCTCCAGGTAACTGAACCACCTTGCAGGTGAATTCCTGGTCCAGCTGCTGGGAGCAGGAAGGGTTTTCATAATCCCTCTGAGCTTCTGAACTGCTCTTAGTCCACTGGAAATCAGACATTTTTGCTCTTCAAGCCTCCTGAAGGGGAAAGTTGGCTCAGCCCAGTCTTTATTATTTTCTGTTGTTGTCTATTCCACTTTTTAAAAGTGCCTCTATTCTAACAGCAGCTTCTAAACCCCGCTTCGGATTCAGATTAAAGATCCATCTTTCCTCCTGGGCTCATGTGGCCACCTAGATCTGACTGAAATGTTGATTTTTCTGCAGCCTCTCTTGAGGATCTGGAATCACACAGACACCACAACATCTGTTCTCCGGGGATTGTTCTTAATTTGTAAGTGCTACGTGAGCCTCGTTAAATCACTGTCACTGTGCCGCCTCCTCCCCTCCGCCGAGTTTGTAATAAGGACTTATTAGATAATGCAGAAATTAGAGGAATAGCACCTAAGTTCATTAAGCAATAAAATTAATTCGCGGGCTGTAATTGGGTGAGCAGGGGACCGGTAATTCCTGTTCCCTCTGGTTTCACAGGAACTCCACCCCGTGAGCGCTGGGGCAGCCGGGGTGTGGGCACTGCCCGGCGGGGCAGGGCAGGGCAGGGCAGGGCAGGGAGGAGCTCAGCCCCAGCGGGTCCCTGGAGCCAGCCTGGCCTCTGCAGGGCTGCCCGCGGCACCTCTCCACCAGCCTTTGCTTCCCATGGACTCTTAGTTTTCTGCGTTCCCTGCGGATGAGCTGCTGAAGGTTTATTGCCCTCCAAGGTCTCCTCTCTCCGCACGTCACAGAGCAGGACCCTGCCCTCCTCCCGTGTGTCCTGCTGCCTGCTCTGGCATTCCAGTCATACTTCCCTCTCTCTCTGCCTCCCATGAAGTCATCACCTCTCCTTGTCCTTCTCCTGGCTGGCTCGGGGTGCCATGGCATGAGCGCTGCTCACCAGCACAGCTTCCTTCTGGTGAGTGCAGGGACACGATTTCTCCTCCCGACTTCTCCCTCAGGTTGTACCTCCCTTGCTTGTTCGGAGCTGGAGCAGTTTCAGATCAGGAAATCCACTTGCTGGGAAGTGCCTGCTTGTTAGTTATTCCTTCCAGCTTCTCTTTGCTTTTGTTCTTGCTGTGTCTTCCACTGGCTCATGCCTGGGATTGTGTGTGAGAGATGAACAAACAAAAGGAGTTAATGTATTTTGCTCCCAGTAATGAGAGTGAAATCCTGGTGATCTCTTGGACTAACCGGGATTCACGAGAGCAGGCAATGCAAATGTAGGAACACCTCACCTGCAAAGTGAAAAGTAAACAGTGTTAATGTTTGTGTGTTTGTTACCCAGAACAACCTGCTCTGGAGCAGTGTCTGAGAAGGTGAATCAAAGCAGGCAGTGATGGTGGGTGGGTTAACCAGGAGCTCCTCACAGCCCGTTCTGCTGCTGTCCTGGAGCCTTGGGGGGATCACTGTGCTGCTCTGTAATGATTCCCCAGCACGAAAAACAGGGAGTAAAGATGTGGGAGAACCTGGAAGAGGCATCAGGGGCTTGATAATTTCCAGGAAGTTTCTCTTTGAAGATCTCATTCTGCACTTGGGGAAAAGCGCAAACCATTGCAGCCTCCTGTAGATATTTGGAAGAGCAGGAAGCTCTGGTGGCTGTTTCTTGTTGCTGCTGTGTTGTATAACGTGGATGAGCCCAGAACAGCCTCGGGCTCTGCAGACACTGAACCTGCTGCTTATGGGGAGGTTTAGCACATATTCCTGGAAGAGAACTGGGAGGGCCCACAGGAGCAGGGAGGGTGAGAGTCAAGTGTGAGTAGAAATGCCAAGTGATCCTTGGGGAAGTTTAGAGAGGAAGGGAAAATGCCAGCAACAATGAGGAGAAAAGTAGACAAGGAATAAGGAATTTCCATCAGAATTGACTCAGTCTTCCTCAGAGTGACTTCTGAACCCTTCCTAGCCCAGTTTTGAGGTTTATAAGAGCCTGACCCTGAACCAGGGCCTGCCTGGTTCAGCTGTCCAGCATTAATCAGAAAACTTCTTGTTGCTCATCTGCATATCCCATCCTTTATTTGGGTGTTGTGTTGTGGGCTGGTGGAAATGGTGAACTAGAAACCATCCCTTCCCAGGGGCATCCGTGTCTGCACATTGGCATCTCTGGCTTTCCTCACTGCACCCAAGGAATCTGTTTTCAGAGCCAGTGTTCCTGCACTATAATCCTGCTTTAACAGGCTGTTACTTCAGCGATTTTCAGGCCTCTGGGTCATAAAAGAAAGATTTGGAGGTTTTAAGTTTGTAACAAGTTGAGGGCTTTGGGAGGACAGATTGTGTTCTGAGATACTGTGTGTGTGCTCAGGTCAGGTCTGATGCTGAGCAGAAAAATGGACAAGTGGAGCTATAATCCTGGAATTTTTGTGAGCTCAGGGATACTGTCAAACTTAGAGAAATTCCCTGTCTGGTGAGGGTGTTACCTGATAAAACTGAGAGCTTCTGGAATTGTCATTCCATGCTGCCTGCTGCAGTACTGCTCCTCCTCATGGAATCCTTTCTCTTGGGATACAAACGGATGGCAGACACTCCTTAAGGAAACCTTGCAGTGTTCCCATGGGATGGTCAAGGTTTTTATCAAATGTGAAGCGTTGAAATGTCCAAGGGCCACAGTGAGAGGCTGTGACTGAGGTCAGTGCAGGACCTTGGCCACAGAATCTGTCCAGCCAGAGAGGAGGAGGAGGTGTCAGATAGGAAGAAAAAACTGAAGTCAGACACTGCATCTGATCTCTAGTAGTTTGCTTGCACAAGTGGGCAAATTTGCCAGAAATGGCAGGAAATACAGCTGGAAAGAATTCCAGATGTCTGGTAGCCGTGTGACCCAGGAGAGGGGAGGGAAGGGAGCTCATTGTACCTGAGCCACTGTCTGTGAATGATCAGTTCCAGTGTGTAACTGTCCGTGGCAAGAGAGGACTGTTCCCAGTGGCTAACCTAAATATCTTCTGCTGTAAATTAAGACATTCCTTTGTCAGCCTCCAGTGACTCCACAGAGTTTTTATTCTTGCCTTTCACCGCTGTGACAGCAAGGAAGGGTGACCCTGAGACTGTGCCTCCAGCCCTGAAGAAGTGGAAAGGGCAGTTAAACCTTTCTATATTCATCCTGTTCCCTGTGTAGAACTGTTCTGCTGTACATTCCTGGTACTTAGGAGTTACTAATTTACCTGTAAGCTATTTTTATTAACCTTTAAAACAAACAGCTCCCCCCACACTCCCCCCAAACACCCACACCCAACCCTCCTTCTGGTTATTTCTGGTGCCTTACAGAGGGTTTTGTAACGTGTCTCTCCTGCAGTGGAGCCCACAGTTCTCAAACGAAGCTAAAACGGGGATTTGACTCCAAACATTTTATGAACCACAAGTTTAATACTTAGAGGAGGCTTTAGGTCCTAATCCAGCTCTGTGTTTTGGTCTGGGTGAGACTGAGGTGTCTGTTGGCTCTGGTTTAACGATGAAGTAGGAGGTTAAGAGAACAGTTTGTGACTTCAGTGCCATCAGCCCTGGGTTCAAAGCAGCCCTGGGGCATGGCACACTCCCCCTTTCTCCAGAGAGCTCTGACCTGTGTGGCTGGGAGAGGAATCACAGTGTGGGAGGTCACCCGGAGCCAGACAGTTGTGCACAGGGTCTGGCTGAGCCCTGAGGGGCACCCAGGGGCTGTGACATCCTTGCTGAGTGCTTTCCCTCAGAGCTGGGCAGTGCTTTGGGCTGGGGAGCACCGCTCGCTGCCTCTGGGGAAAGCCATTTCTTGTCACTGCCTTCCAGTCATCCCATCCTTCCTGTTCCCCAGCCAGGGGTGAGAAGTGCTTTGAACAAACATTGATTTTTCTGGTCATTAAGAAAATGCAAAGCAGCTTCTTCTGTTGTCATCTTGAGCTCACTTTCAAAATGCTGTAATCGAGTGGTTTTTCATGGCAGCCCAAAACAAAAGGAGGCTCAAAGGAATGGAGTGGGAGCCTGAATGTGAGAGGAGGTGACATCCAAGGACTTTGTTGCCTCCTTGACATTCAAAGTGCAGAGAAAGTGGCCAAGGCATTAGAAGGCTCAGCTGGGTTTGGCTGTCTGGCTTTCGTACAGGTAACATGGCAACCAAGGAAGATGTCACTGAGCCAGCACCTCACCCAGTCGTGGCTGGAATGTCACAGTCTGCTCTTTCGGAATAGATGAAGATACATCCCAGGAACTGCTGACTGGAATTGCCAGTGTTGGTTGTTTCCTGCAGATTCCGGGTGATGACAGGCTTTGGTGGGGGCAGAACCCTGCTGAGGGACCAACCTCCTTGGAAATGCTTGGCTAAGCAAGACTCTGGAATGGTTTGGGAAGGGATGCTTGTTGCGAGGTCTGAGCAGCACTGACAGGCAGCTTGGAAATAAATCTATTTTCCTGAGTTCCACGGTGCTTTCCAAGGGGGTTTGTGAACCAAGGAATCCCCACTTCATGATGCTGTAGCTGACATGTCCAGTCAAGTTTCTAAACACCTTCTCCTCCTCAGTGCTGGGCATATTTGTTAATTTTGCCTTTTCGGTTCCTCCCTTCCTCGCTCCCGGGGAAGGAGGTAAGTATCCTGTCCTCACTTTATACTTTAGCAAATGCAGGATTTAATAATTTTTTTCCTAGTTCCAAAACAAATTGCTGGAGAAATTAGAGAGGTAACTTAAGCATCCTGTGCCTCTAACCCTATTAGCAGCTTCCCTGAGGAAGGATCAAATCCACAAGTGCACGGATCTGTACTTCACATATAATTCTTGCTCAGCTCAATGCAGTTTCTGTTTACTCATCTGCAGACTGGAAATAATGATAATGCCAACCTGTCAGGCATTATCTGAAGCTTACAGTTGTATAAAAAATGCTAATTGTTGAAGGTGAAAGTCTTGCTGATGGAACATTGCTCCAGGCAGAAACAGGAGCGGACTCCACGGGGTCGCTGTGTTGGCTCATTTGCAAGGGCAGCTCGAAGGAAGGTGCCACGTTTTGCACGACCTGCTGGCATCCCTGGGCTGCTCCCGTGTTCCTGGGTTTGTAACTGTCCTTGTTGTGTGTTCCCTCCCCAGAGTCCCCCCCGGAGAGGTGCGGGCAGAGGCGCAGCATGCCCAGCGGCATCGCGGACAAGAACCCCGCCATGGAGCCCGCGGCCACGACACCCTTCCGGGTCACGGTCAGTGCCCCCAAAATAATGAGTGCTACAGGGTCTTAATGAGTGCTACAGGATCCCAAGGAGTGCCATGGGTTGGCCCACTGGGGAGAGGAACTTGCTCATCCCGAGAAAAGAGCTACAGTTCCCCTCGCAGTGAGACCGGCTGATGAGTTATCTTGAAGTAACTGGGGTGGTGTTAGATGCTCTTAGCAACTGTGACATGTGTCTTGGTAGAGCAGTAAGATCTCAATGTAAGTCTGGAGCAGCTGTGGGTGAGCTGTTTCACTTGGGAGACTTTCCTGGAGAAGTTTCCTTGGAGAGTGTCAGTGCAGTGCATTTATAAATGTATTTACTGACCTGACCTCATCCTCCTACAGAGGGAAAACCTCCTGTAGAAAAACCTGCCATCAACTCCCAGGACACCTGCCAAGCTGTGTTTCCCCAGAGCCTGGGATCCTCTCCCAGCAGCAGCCTAGAGGAGCCATTTGCTGTTTTCCATGTCTTTCCATCCCTTTGCTCTGAGATGCTCTGCTCATCCCTGACTTGTGTCTAAAGAGTGGGAATTGTTTTGACATGACTAACAGTGCTGCCAGAATCAAACAGGGCACACAGGGTCTGGCTGCTCCATGGGAAGGGCACTGCTGTGGCCATTTTACAGGAATGGGATCTGTTGGTGCTGAGCCCTGGCTCTGTGGCAGCCCAGGTTTGGTGCAGGGTGAGGAATCTGAGCACAGGACTCCTCTCCCCACTCCCACATCAGGTAGGGCTGGGCTGGCTCAGCTTTAGAACTGTCAGGCCTTGGGGAGCAGCTCTGGAGTGACTTAAAAGTCTTTGTTTCTCCTTCAGTTGGAATGTGCATAGTGGTTTTATCACTGATGTAAGTCCTCTCTCTGACTCCTGCAGACTTCTAGAGTGGATCACAGGGATTCTTACCCCAAGGGCTGTGTTATCTAACAAGTAATATCAAACCCAAGTAATGATTTAATTTAGGAGTACACTGAGCTGACAAATGGAAGCACAATGGTGGGATCAAAATAGATTTTTAAGAGTGGACAATTGTTAAAAGCTGGGAGTATTTGTGGAGATTTTTTTCTTAATGTATCATCAGCCTGGACACGTCTCTAGTTAATGCAGCAGAATCTGGGGCTCTGGAACCAGCTGAAATCACCACATTCTCCTGGGTAACATTTAGGGTAACCTCAGGAATAGTGAAGGAGAAATCTATGTAGGAATTTAAAAAAATTAAGTTCAAGCACAAAATATCCACAGCTGGAGGTGGATGCTCCCAGCAAGAGCCACAGCCAGGGCAATCAGAAGGTCCTGTTTTCAAGAGGAAAACGTGGATAACCAGCTTGCCACAGGTATTTTTATCCAGAGAAGAGGCAAATGCTCTTGCAGGTGGTTTGCTCCATACAGGTTTTCTCTGCAGGCCACACCTTCTTTACAGGCTCAGCTGCTGCACAGCACACCCAGGGAGGCAGAACCAGAATTTCAAAGGAAAGACAATGGTGCAATCTAAAAAAAAATCTGAGCACACCCAGTTCACCTGAGAACATTTGCACTGGTGAATGATGAGTCATGAGCAGCAGTTTGGACAAGGAGTTTATTTTAGTTCTGTAAACTGTGCCTTCCAACCATCAGAACCCATTTAGCTCAGTAAATGAGTGGCTTTGAGCTTTAAACAACATGCTACTTGTTGGTGAAAAATAAGAAAGAAAACATGGGAAAATCTGGATTCTTCTCAAGTCAGGGGATTTGGAAGTGTTTTCCCGAGTGTACTTTTAGTCAGTGGAAATAAAATGCCATTTATTCCTTTCCAATGGCATCTATCCTGCTTTTTGGGGGTATTTTTAGAGAAGTTACTCCAGCTTTAGGCAGGTTAGCCCTCAGGAGTGGAACACAGGTGGGATGTGGTTGCTTTGAGCAGCTCTGTCGTTCTGTGTGGATTAAATAAGAGGAGCCATCACACAGGTAATACACAGCTTTTGTCTTCCCTGGGTTAAAATCCACCACCATCTCATTTCTTGCTGCTCAGCCCTGGGAATGTCACTGCATTAATATGAATGGCTTCATTACTACAGTTGTTAGGGCTGCCCAGACTTCAGCAGATGTCTGACTTAAGAAATAGATTCTCCCTCACCTCCCTTCATTAACCAGAGGAACATTAGCAGTCAGTCCACTCCAGCCACAGGGAACAGTAATTAGTGCCTTAGTTTAGTGGTAATGGGATTATTACTTTTGAGCCTGCTGTTGTAGGTTTGGAGATTGTAAGTTTTTTCATATTTTACAGCTGATTGTTCTTCCCTGACATCTCCATCCTTCTGCTCTCGAGTCTCCAGGGGACTGGGAAGCTCAGGAGCCCTTAGATCCAGCTGTTTTGACAGTGTTGAACTCTTCAGTTGCTTTCTTTCATTTCAGAACTAAAGCAAACTAGGGTGGAAATTCGGGAACGTCCCTTGGGAGCTCCCTTCCCATACAGAAGTTTGCCAAGCAGGTTACAGTTGATTGGGCATTGTGGTTTTGGAAAACAAGAGCTCATGGTAGTTTCTTGAATTATAGAATATAACCCTGGAATCAACTCCTGAGATTCCTGTATCTCAATATGTGATCTGGCTGTTCTTACCCCTTCTGCTAAAAGAAATTTTTAATAAAGCTCCTTGAACTTGGAAAACAAATCCTCCCTGGCCCCAGTTATCTCATACTGTAAAATAATTATTTTCCATCATCAGGATTCTGCCCCTTGAACAGAGAGACCTAATTAACAAGTGCTTCAGGAAAAGTCAATATCCAAGGACAGGAAAAGAAAGGCAAGGCTTGACCTAGCATGAGATGTCAGTGAAAATGTTTTCCTAGGCTGGGACCCAGAGTTGTCTCCACTGGCAGCAGCTGCTGATGCCCAAGAGCTGGAGACACCAACGTGACCAAGGGCAAGTGCTGGACCCTCCTCTGTGCCCAAGGAGATGGGAAAGCTTTGGGTTGGCTGGAATTTACCTTTCAGGGAATACAGAGAAGCACTGAATCCAAGCAGCCTGAGGTGTGATGTGGGTTAAACCCAAAAACTGTGTGGTATTTTATCCACCACAGGGACCAGGAGATGAGAAAGTCTGCTGGGTGCTAATTAAATCCTCTCACTGTGCCCACCTCGCAGGGAAATCACGAGCAGGGGTGGGTTGCTGAGGCTCCCTGTGCGAGGACTCTCTCCCATCCCATCAAGCACTGCCATCTATTGACTCCTTCTGTTAGAGCCAGGTTTATCTGGTTTTCAGGGAAAATATCCCAGGCCAAGCAAAGTCCAAATTGCCAAAGAACCTGTGCAGGAAAGTTGGACCAAGTGATTGGACCAAGAGACCAGAATGATTTCTTGCTGTTAGTCCACCTCACTGACTGTGCAAGGGCCCTCCTTCCAGAGGGAATTCATGTAACATGTAGCCTGAATATTTTTAAAAGATTTGAAAATACCTCTCTGCCTTTCCCACAGAGCTGTGTCTGAGGAAGCATCTGTATCCTGTCTTTTACTAGATAGAATTCAGGATTTCTTGTCTCCAGACCCTTAATCCTCAGTTCTGGTATCACAAGGATCATCACAGCCACTTCTGTGCCTCTTGTGGTTGAAGCCACATTGGCTACCAAAAAAAAAAACCCTCAAGCCAAAACACACTGCAGCTCTAAGCTACATAATCCATGGAATTGTGTGAATTGGATTGGAAAGGAAACAATTCTCAGAGAAGTTTCAGAGGCCAAACCCAGTGCTGGACACACACTCTTCAGTGGTTCTTTGTCAGCCAAGATCATTTTCCCAGACCCTCATTTTCCCACTTTCCTCCATCATGTGCTTGGTGTCTGTGGCTCTGCACGTGGAATGGAATGTCTTGGAGCAGGAGCTTTCCTTCATGGTCCATCTGTCGTTCCTCTGCTTTTCCAGGATCTTTAATAAAGCAGCATTTATAGCCACAGAGAAATAGGACATTTCTGAGGTGTTAGTCCTCCTCCTGCCTGTGACTGGCCTTGTTTTCCTGCAGTTTTCCTGCCTCTTGGGGCTGGCACACAGCTGAATGTGCAGTGATACACCCTAAGCTACTCTCATGGCATTCCTCCATCTATCCTGGTTTTAATCCTTGATAAATGAAGTATTAAATACTAATGGCAGTAAATGGAAACTCCTGGAGAGATGAAAGTGAGGAGCCCTTCTGCCATTCCTCTTCACTGAACATAATCCTAAATAATGGGATCCAAGTTCAAGCTGCTGTGGACAAGATACTGAAGGATTTTTTTCCCAAGTTTTTGCCTGTCCATAAGACACACTATTTTCCATTTTAATTTTATTTTTTTTTCCAAAAGCAGTCATGTAGATTATATTATAGTGATTTGACTTTGGAGAATTTCTCCTCCTGTGTTATGTGGAGGGTGGAATGGCCCTTCCCTGGGTGTGATCACCCTGGCTTTAATTGCAATGTAATTGTTTACTAAACCATTGCAGCTCAAAGGGAAAATTACTATCATTTTGGTCTGTGGCTGCACACATTAAAGTACCCCTGCCACAGGGACTGGATTTAGGGAGAATAGGAGCATTATCAGCAGTGATATATAAACATATATATAAACATATACATAAACATTATCATCAAACTGTCAACTGACTTGGGAGAACCAGTGGCAGTGGCAGCAAGAAATATGGAAATTGCTTGGAGAATGTATCTCAGTTCAGTCCCCACTTCAGGAACAGGACATGCTTGGAAGCTTTGGGCTTGTGAGCATTTTAGGGATTGGAAGAAAAGGAGGTCATTTGGAGTATTTGCAGTTATTTCCAGTCTCTCTGGTACTGTTTAGTGAAAACTGGGAGGGCTAATCTTGCTGTCAGATCCTTTTTTGTCAGGTGCACCAGCATCCAGACTTTGTACCTTAAGCATCTTTTTTGGTGGATTTCCAAGCTCTCCACAAAGGGGGTTTGTTCTCACCACCCTCCTTTTACAGCTGCAAGAACTGAGGGAGGGAAAACTTAACTGACTCTGATTTGATCACGCACCAAAGCCCAGAAATGTGTCCTGAGCTGAAATTCCTCGTTTCCAATTCCCAGTCCTGGTGTTAACCACTAGCTGAGCTACTCCTAATTACTCCTCTGAAATCCTCCTCAGTTCCAAGAGAATGACACATCCTCCACCTTGATGCTGTAATGTAAAAATGAGTAAGTGGGTTCCTGGGCTCCCCAGCCCCTGTTCCCAGGGCAGACATGCCTGCCTGCCTTCCTTTCTCTGCCAGCAGCCCATATTGTCATATTTCTAATTGCTTGTTATTTAAATTAGAACCCTCTGTCTGATTTTTCTAAGTCATCTTATTAACATAAATCTGTGGGTATTTTTGTCCTTCAGTTTTTGCTTGTACTTTCACGAGACGTGGGATAAATTCTGGTTAAGGCAGGAAAGATAAATTCTGTTTTAAAAAAGGGGATCTTTTTCCCTACTCAGTGCTGCATAGTACAGGGATTGGAAAATGAACCTGGCTGTAAATACATGTTTAATTCCTTGAGTCTGACCTTGTGTATTGAAATTTTTTTAAGTAAACCTGAAATTTGCAGTTGGGGAGTAGTGGAAGCGTGGAAGGAGATAGGAGGGATTGTCAGATTTCAGCCCAGAGCTGCAGCCAAACCACTGTGGATTTATTATGTGCATCAAGCAGGAGACAGGCCTGACAGGATAAAAGACATGGTGCTCTGACCTGCTTCACTGCAAAGGACTCAGCAAGGCAGGGTATGGATTTTTTCCCTTTTTGAGCCGAGTGTGTTCCAGGGAGGTCTCTCCCTCAGCTGCCTGAAGGACAGTTCTACAGAAAAGAGGAGCACAAGGGCTCATCAACAGCTTAATTCACACACTGAGGCCACTTCTCTTTCAAGATATTAGTAATCCTGTTGTAGTTCCTGGGGGGGTTTGGCCTGCTTTTGATTGCTATCAGAGTGACATGGCTGGGACAGGAGAGGGTCCCACAGGGTCCAGAGGGACAGGGCTGGCCCTGGTGTGGGTGAGGAGGGGATGGGATATGAGCTGGTGGTGCTTTGTAGGGGAAAATTAACAAAGCTGGCTCAGCTCCCAAGGGTGAGGGTCCACACAGACAGAGCCCCTGGTTTAATCTGCTCCGAGAGGGAATGCCACCAATCCCTGAATTTCTGTGCCCCAGCACCACCAGAAGTGTTCAGGACTGGGAAGAAACTCAGAGTTCTGCTTCCTGTGCGAGGCCTGGGCAGTGGATTAACAGGGAAGCTTGTGTTTCTAGGGAGAATAAAGTCAAATGCTGTGTAGTTCTCAGCTGAGAAAGGGGGAAGCAAACACTCCAGCACATTGCCTGGCTCTGCAGTGGGGCCCAATTAGCACAATTCCATTGATTTCCTTCAGCTATTGCAGATGTTTGCACTTTCCCAGCCTCTGGGGGCACTGGACCAATTCCTCTGGGCTGTGTGAAACCCAGACACTCAGAGAAGGGCTGCGGGTCCCAAGGAGGCTGATGGGAGGAAATCCTTGGGACTGGGGCAGAATCCTTGTGCAGGGAAGAGAAAGGAAGGAGGGAGAAAGCAGCTCCGAACTCCCTGGCCCTGAGCAACCCTTTGTGGGAGAAACCTGTGTCATTCTCCTGATTTCCTGACCCTCCTCTCCAGATCCTCTGCACTCCTGGGGAAGCAGTGTTGTAGCCAGATGAGAAATACCACCAGTTCCTGTGTGTTTTCATGGAGAGAGCCCATGGGAGGAATATTTAACATTTAGGCAGTAAGTAGGGCTAATAGGAAATGCTAATTCACTTTTCATTCTTTTGATCAGTGTATATTGAATGATAATTACAGTGATAGTACTTGGCACTTGTGTAGCACCTTTCATCTGGAGCTGTTAAAGTGTTCTGCCAATCTGAATGAATTCAGGGCTTGCAGGCACTGTGGGGTTGCAAATTTATCATAATGCCTTAAAATAAATGGGGAAACTAAGGCATGGAATGATTAAATCCCTGTCATTCAAGATCCATAGGAAACAGGTGGGGCTGTGTGGTTGTGCTGCTGGCCATCTTCTTGTAAGGAACAAAACCAGCTCAAGGCATCATTTAAAATGGTGAAAAATGTTAAAACTGGCCAGCTGAGTGGCCTTTACTCTCTAAAACATGTTTTTTGGCATTTTTGGTGGTAATTTCACAACTGATGTACACTCAGGTGCCTCCGTTGTATTTTTATCTGTTGCAATTGTTTGAATTCGCCCCACAAAGACAGAGAAACAATCTCAGACTCTCACTGGATTTTTCAGCAACATCCTTGGATCCATATCATTTCTTGAGAGACCTCCATGTCCAAAGGATGATTTGAACAGAAATGCTCATTTCAAAACTGCTGCAAGAAAAAAAATGGGTAATATTTCAACCTCTTCCCTGGAAGCCCAAATGCAAACAGCCTGGGCTAATTGATAGGCTGACTGGAGCTGACTGGTTTCATTGCTGTGGAGGGAATGAAAGGCAGAAAATAAACAAACAAAAGCTTCAATTTGCTTAAACCTCCAGGCACTGAAAACTCTCAGATTGCTGGTAGCACAGAGCAAAGAGGGCCATTAAAATATACAACGTGACAGTGCCCCTTGTATTTGTTTCTGGGTCACAGAGAAAGAACTGTCCTGCAGATATGAAAGGTAGGATAACAAACACATTCCATTCTCCCTCTTTCAGTGGCACTGACATTGTGCTTGCAGAAAACAAGTCAAACAGTGAAAGGTATTGTCTGAATCTCTCAGAGACCTTCAGTAGAGCATGAGTGCCCATTTCATCAGGGCCTTCATCACTGAACTTTGCCCATTTGGGAATTAGGATTGCTTCAGCTCATGGATATGAGGTGTTATCTGAAATGATAAATTCATTGCAGTGGCATTAATAGAAGTGTGTGTCATTGCCACAGTTCGCCCTGAATAGTTATCAATACATTTCTACCAAGTTTTAAATTAGGTTCTGAGACATGTTTTTTCTCACTTGGACTAAACACTTCTCCTTAATGGCCAAACTGGGCCATATTTTGAGCTGTGGTCTCTTGGACTTTCGTTGTGGTAGATGGTTCACATGGCACTTGAGTAGTTGATAATAATTAGGGTGCTGCATGTAAGGGGTGCCCCATCCCAGCTGGAAGTGACCTTGTCTGTGTTGTTTGCCCCTGTGGAAGTGTCTGACTTTGATCTTTAACAGACATGGAAGAGCTTATGGCCCTTCCTCTGGAGCAGGGCTGCTAAACTGGATCATCTGGGAGATGTTTGGGAGGTTTCCTCTTCCCCTCCAAATCCCAGCCTGGCGCTGCCTCCTGTGAGGCTGTTTCTCCAGGTGGTGACACTGTTGTTCCAAACCAAGTGCAGCTCCTTGGAACAGCAGGTCTGAGTCCCTGGTCCCATGGTGATCCCGTGGGCTCCAGAGGCTGCAGGTAAATAACTTCTCCCCGTGGCTCTGGGTGTGAGCACACGCGGCACCACCACGCTGGTTCCTGGAGACTTCCCTAAAACTTTAGTTACCATGGAAACAAGATTCCCTTTCTCCTCCACGCTGTCACTTCTCAGCACTGCACTGTGATAAGCAATAGGCTGTGTTTGTCCTCCCCACACTCCCTTTTTCCCGGTGAACAGAGATATTCATGGCTCAGGCACCGAGCATAATTCGGGAGAGAGCTGGGAAAGCCGGGATGCCTTTCCTGAGCTGCTCAGGTGTTCCCTGGCACTCTGCCAGCAACTTTCTTGTCTTTATCTTCCTCCATAATTACAGTGGATCATATCTTCCCTGCAACATTCTTCAAAGCACCAAGGAAATGAGCTCCAGAACTAATCATGTCTTTATTTCCTGAACGGCTCCGTGCATTCCGAACACGGTTCTGCAGGAGAAGGGATTCCCAGGGCTCAGCACAGCCTGCCCTTGTCCCTCCCTCCATTCCTGCCTCCTGCAGGATCATATCCCTGTAATTCCCTCGATGTGACAGTCTGACCTGGCTGCAGTGAATGATCACATTCACTTTGCTTCACTTGAGCCAACTCAAGGTGACTTTTACTGGATTTTTTATGAGGAGTCACATGGAAAAGACCAGGGGTGATGGGGGCAAGGTATTCCTGGAGAGGTGCCATTTAGACACCAGAGGGAAAATTGTCACAGTAAGAACAATCCATTACTGTAAGAATCTCCTTAGGGAAGGGGTGGGTTCCCCAGGGTTGGACCCTCCTCAGGTTCAGCAGGACATGGGGCTGGCCCAGCTTGTCCTGACTGTGCCTTTGCCAGGGAAGGTTGGGCCAGATGGTCCTTGTACCTGCCTGTCAAATGTAGATTTTTTTTTTGGAAGATTTACAAATAGTAATTCAGGTTTTCCTGTTATTATGTGGTGGAGGGGGATACCTTCATGTGCTTTCCTGGGAAACAAGACTGTGCTCCCACTGGTGTGGCCCTGGCTGGGCTTGAGGGGCTGAAGGCAGGGCCAGGGTGCTGCCCCTCAGGCAGCCTTCCTTGATAATCAGCAACTGGGTCAAAAATAGTGAAGGAATAAATGAGTGACACGTAAAGCTGCCTGTTAGAATTGAAATTTCCTGCTGGGTGACAAAATTCGGCTTTAAAGATAGTAAATCCACTGCTAATAATTAGGCAAGAAATAATCGCTGCTAAGGCCCAAAAATAGGATCTGTCACTTGCAATGTTTGTCTTGTTATTTTGAGGGATCAACCAGCAATGAACTTAATTTTTGCCTCCAATTCCTGAAGGATATTCTTCTTGATTTATATCTTTCAATGTGAGTCTTTTAGGAAACAGAGTTGTCAGCTGTGCAGTTTCCTGCTGTCTCTCATCACCTCCTTTACCACCTCAATCCAAAGATCAGACACGAGGTATGAGCTTAGGAAGAAAAGGCAAGGAGTAAAGGTGGAGAAAAAATAGCAGGGAGTAGTCCTGCATTGGTTTTCATTCCTCTCTAAGCTTTCCTAATCAAAAATTCCCTGATCTGTGTGTTCTGAGGGATGGAGAAGCTCCTGGAAGCAGGGCTGGTACTCCTGTGTCACATGTGTGTCAGATTTATCCTTTCACTGTCATTTTCCTCCTTTTTACCACAGCTGTAAGGAGAAGGTGAATCAAACTGAAATACTCATTTTTTCTGAATTCTCAGGTTGAGACAAATGAGCTTCAGTATTTGCTCAGTGTCTAGGAAGTAAGGGAGGCAGACTGGGAAAATGCAGGACTGGTGTGTCATCTGAATTCCAGTTGGTATTCCCCAACCTTTCCAAAAGTGAACATTTTTGTTTGATTGCAGCTGTAATTATTGCTGAATACAAATGTTCCAATTTGAGCTTCAGAATTGTGGGGAAAGTCTTTGGAGCCAAGAGCATCTGCCTGAAACATGAGTTTCATATTCGAGTGAGTAACTTTTACTGCAAAATTACACAATGAATACCTCCATTCCAAAGATAATAATAATTTTTTATTCTAAACACATCATCTACCAACTGCTTTTTAGAATTTATTGGCCTGGCAGCTGGTTTTGTAGAGAATGTGTTACTAAGAGCACACAAGATTTGTCAGTGTAAATGAAGCAGGTTGATGTTGATACCTTGCTGTGGACTTAAAAACTGGCCATCAATACTGTGGAAAATGGGGTTATCTCCTCCAATATTTGCTCTGCTCCAGAGGTTTCAGATGCAAGTGAGCAGGAAGATGCCTCATGAGTAGATACAACATGACATCCACGTGCTGCTCCGAGGCCATAAATTAAAGTAGGGAAAAGCACGGATAAAACACCCTCATGGAACACTTTGCTCTGTATCATTACAAAAGTGGACTTTAAAAGAGCACAGTAATGTAAAGAGATTTATGGAGGTGGTTTTCTCATCTCCCCTGCGTGTTTATTGCTCATCTTGGAGGGCCCTGATACCTGTTTTACCAGGAGCAATGTCTCTGGATGGTGGGACTGCTGGCATAGGAATGAGCACTTGAGAAGTAATCCTGGCTTTGCAGCTTATCTGTGGATAGACAGTGTAGCAAATCACTTGGACAGCTCTGCCTTCAAACTCATTTCCTCTGTGACCTGCCAAAAGCATCTCATTTTGACAGTATTTCCCCCCTGCTCTCCCACCTCCACCTGCAGATCCTCGTTTCCCCTCCCTGGAAGCTGTTTGAAGCCTGGATCTGCCTGCGGACTCTTTTAAAAGGCATCTTCTCCTGCCTGACTCTGGGAAAGAAGTTAATCTGCTTTATAGGAAAAAACACCTTTTTTTCCCCCCTGAAATAGAAGGGCAGGTTGGTTTGTCCCTGCTGTTCCTAGGCAGGTTTTGTAGCTGGTATAAAGCACAGTGACCCACTGGGGCTGAAGTGCTGCTCTGCAGAAACAGTTCCAAGGTGCAGCTCTGGGACTTTTTTAGCCCGTGGCAAAAGCACCAAAGGGTCCTGGCTCAGGATGGCTCTTGCCCTGAATTACCTGTCACAGCCAGCAGGACCTTTGGGATAGTTCCACTCCAGGACTAGAAGTCTGAAGAGCCTGCAGGTGTTTTCCCTTGGATACCTCCTGCAAAGAAGCTGATGGAAATGACAGAAACCATCAGTCTTTGCAGAGTTTGGTTGTTTGTCTTGCCTGAACGGGCTCACCAAACACCCAAACAGACATTGCCACCGTGTCCTGGAAATTCTTTACCTTATATATTTACTTCTTTACTTATTTTCCTTTTTCCTAAATAACAGCACCAATGACTCTCTCCAAGAGGTCACAGATGTTGGGATGTTCCCTCAGATTTTCCCTGATGATTCTTACTGTGGCTGTATTCATTTGTTTCTTAAACCCTTGCTTGGAGAGTTGTCTGACTGTTTCTGTTACTGGATTTTACTTTTTGCAGGAACAAGTCCCAGAATATGGCACTTTGTTTGCTTTCTAAATGACTACCAGAATTCCATTAGGAATTCCAAGGAGAAGAGGCTTGGGATGACCACAAGTCTGGTTTCAGGAGGTGGAAAACATCCGCTCTGCTCCTGGCAGGATTGTCTCCCTAAAGACAGAGGAGTTCTGTGTAAGGACAGTTTGTCCTCTGGGTTGGGTGACTCCTCTGTGCCAGGTAAATAAGGAAGCTGTTCCACCCCACTGGAATCCTTCCTCAGGTGCCATCCTTGCCTGGCTTCCCCGAGCCAGGCTGTTCCCAGCTCTGCTGTCCTTGGGTGAACACCTGGTTTGTTCCTCAGTGTTCCTTGCCTTCTCCCCGTGGCTCTGTTTCCACATCATCCATCCCTGATTGCTCAATTACCCTTCTCTGCCTTCCCAAGGAATATTTATCTGTCTTGTTTGGGTATGAAATGTTGACAGTCTGATAATTACAGAGCTGTGAACAAACAGTGCAGAGTAGTGTGGGTTTGTTTGAGCAGCAGAACAAAAGAATCCAGGTGATCCCTGAATCACAACGGCCATCAAACTGTGACTGTCTTCTAGATTCTCCCTGGCAATGGCATTTCTTCATCTGGACCTGGTTAATGTCCCAGCTGTTCCCTGTCCATGTTCCATGCAAGCCATCAGTGACAGCAGGAGAATCCAGAGCGAGGTTTCCTCAGGTTTCCATGGTTTTGTCACGAGCCCTTGGCTCCCCTGAAGTTTTTATGGTTCTCTTGGTCAGGGTGAGCTGGCTGAGAGTGAGTGTCCCAGAGGCTGGGAGAGGGATCTCCCTCTGGTGGAAAAGAGCAGAAAAGGAAATTCTGTAAAGAATCATTCAGCTGGATATGAGGGAAAATGTCCTGAGTGATGCCCAGCTCTGAGAGCTGCCAGTCCATGGAATTCTGTCTGCAGGGCAGTGGGAGAAGATCCCACGACTGAGACAGTTTCAGCAAGAGAGGTGAAGTCTTTACAAAAATAGAGCTTGGGCAGCAATCCTTTACTGGCCAGAGGTGGGAAAGGGGTGAGATGTTGTGTTGGATGTGTTATGGTGTTGGTCCTTCACTCTGTGCTTTGCTGATTTTCTCATGGAAGAGATTTGCTGCGTCCATAATTAACCCTCAGGGCCTCTCATTTGCTGTAATTCCAGCTCTCCTGGCCTGGACAGACCCACACCATCCCTTTGGTGACCTGGGGGACGTCGGTGCATCTTCATCTGATTTTTCCAGTGGCCTGGGCTGAGTGTTTCCAATGACACTGCAGATTTGATTAATGTCTGGCAGTCCAGGGCAGTGTTGCTAAGCAGCACTTCCAGCACGAGCTGTTTCTCACATTCCAGGGCTGCTTTATGGCCTGGCTGCCAGACAGACCCTCTTGTGATCCCAAGTGCTGCATCTCCATGTTTACTCCCTGACTCCAGATGCCAGAGCACAAGTCTGACCACAGCTGTGGAGTGGCAGGATTGGAGTTTTCATTGCCAGTTATCACTGGACACCCAGTGGTTTTGCAGCTGGTTTGTCATTCTTTTGGGTTTTATCCTAATTCCAGGACACTTACATCTCACAGGGGCTTTCCTTATCCCTACAGAATGATGTTTTAGGGAAACATCAGTCGGAGTAAGTGGTGATTCCTTGTTTTTACAGACGCCAGGGGAGGTTTAGATTAGATAATAGGAACATTTTTTTGTGGAAAGGATTGTCAAGTGGGGGAACAGGGTGCCCAGGGAAGTGGTTGAGTCAACATCCCTGGAAGTGTTAAAAAAATGTGTGGATGTGGCACTTGAGGACAAGGTTTAGTGGTGAACGTGATGGTGGGGCCGGGTTGATGGTTGGGCTTGATCCCTTAACAATTCCGTGATTCTGTGATCTGCATCTGTCCCTGGGGGCTCACGGGGTGACTGGGAATGGTCCTGGGATTTATCAAGTAAAATGGAGGAACTGAGGGATTTTTCACCCCCTTGAACTAAGTCGTGGGTTCAGCCTCCCCTAAACAGAAGGAGGATACATCATGTTCATCCCTGGGTGCATTTCTAGGTCCAGAGATACTAAGCTGGTGTGGTTCTCCTTGGAAGTCCACATCTGTCCTGCTCCTCAGACTTTTTGGAGGCTGTTGCTCCCTTTTGCCCTTCCCCTGGGATTCACTGGGTGGGTCTGATTGATCAGAGCAAGCTGGGCTTTGTCATGGAAACAGGATTTGGCTTTGTTGGTTGATGAACTTGCAAGATCAGAACTGCCTAAAGGTAACTCTGCAGGATCCTCTTAAGTTTGGGGGTGTCTTCAGTGTTGGCACTCTGCTGCCTACCACGTACCCAAATTCAGAACAGACCCTGTGCAGGCATTGTGCATCCCAGACATGCTGTTTTTGGGGAAGGGAATTCCAGAGGGACCATCTGCTCAGTCACCTCCTGAACAGAGCCCTTCATCACCCCTGACAGGAGCAGAGCTGCATGCTAGGAGAGCACCTGATAACTCCAAAGCCCAAGTCAGAAGAGCTGACAGAAATAAATGATATCTGAAGTGTTTGAGAGGCTGCAGACACTCCCAGCCCGTGCCTCTTACACTGAACAGATGACAAATATTTGTTCCATAAAGGTCAAAGCTGTACAGAAATTCCCTTCCTTCCCTGTTTCAGAGCCAGGAGACCACTCAGGGTGTTACTGCTCTTCTTGGGCTTCTGAGAGACATGTTTGAGTCCTAAACTCCCTCTCAGTGTTCTGGTGGTCTGGGCATTCCTGGTGTAGCTTCCTGCAGTCGTGTTCTCCAAAGGGAATGGCATAAATGTACCCTTATGTGTCTTTACCTGGTAACAAACAGTATCAAATGCTGCCCAAAATGGGTTTCTCCTTTATTTTGAAAGCTGAGACTAACACTGGTAATTGTAGAAATGGGTAAACTCCCTCTTTTGCTACATTTATGGCTGTAGTAGGATGCTTAGTGTTGGCACAGCTCTACTTGGTTCACAAATAAAAGTACTAATTATCCATTCAGGGGAGCCTCAATAAAAGGGTATTTTCACATGCTGTGCAAGAACAGAAAAAAAAACCCCAAACGTAATTCCAGAATTGAATTAAGTTTAATATAAAAACAATAATCAAGATCCTAAAGCACAGAATAAGGACATGTCTGGTAGAAAGGATTTACTCCCACTTTTGTACCCACAAGCTTGTCCCTGATACACCAGAAGACGTGGACACCCGGTATGAAAAGCTGCACTACACATTTGTGCTCCCAGCAAGTATTTATTTATGGCAGTTCCCTTATTATGAGCGGTGAAAAAAAATTTTCTGATGTCCTCTCGTGTCCTCTGGAGTTGAGCTTTGCTTGAACTAAAACAAAAAGATGTGGAGGAACTATAAAAAATAACCCCATCTGTTCAGTGGTTCCTGTGATCTGTCTTTGTAGTGGTTATTCTGTGTGGGGTTTGGGTGAGAGCAGAAAGCAGGGTTGTGTCTCTGTTCCAGTCAGACCAATGCTCTCCCAGTGCCCAGTTCAGACCCTCACACTCCACCCCCTGTGTGCTTGCCCAGCCCTGCTCCCTGTTTTCTTGGCTTGGAAAACACGGAGAGCTGCCAGGACTCTTCCAAAGAAAGCTGCTGGTGATGCACCCAGCTTGATTTATTGATATATCATTTTTTAAATTCCATCTCCATTGTGTTTCCATGGTGCTGAATTTTTACCTTTATAACTTTATCATGTGGGTTCACTGCGAACGAACATTATTGGTGTGGGAGTCGGTTCCAGACACGAGATTTGCATCATTGCTCTCTGTTTAATAAAACAGGAGCTCAGGATTTTGCTGTCATTAACACTCTGCTCAGTTTTGCCCCCCTCCTTTTTCTTCTCTCTTCTTTCTAGTTTTCCTCTTGCTGCCCCAGGCTGTGTGGAATTACACAGTTCCTGCGTCTCAAAGGCATATGGTGCTGATGGGTTTGCACATATGCTTTAAAAGTATTATAATATTAAAAATATTCAAACATTACAATATGAGATTATTTCCAGGTTCTAGGGTAATTGGAACTGCTAAATTTGATAAGGAAGAGGAATTAAAATGAGAGTCCCACCTTCCTGCGTCTACAGTGAGATGGTGGCACCGGATTTTGGGTTTGTCACATGTGTGAGAAAAGAGCCCAAATCACAACAGACTTAATTGTGCCGTTGTGAATTGTGTCCTGTTTTAGCTGAAGTTGCCGTGGTTGTGATTAAGCTGTTCCTCCAAAGGCTTTGTTTTGTTTTCTTCTGCCTTCGTTCTTTGTGTCTCGTTATAACTTCAGTCAGCTCTTGTGATTACAGCGATTGTACTGAGGGCTTCAAGGTGTCAGAGGCAGAACAGCAGAAACAAAGCAAGAAAAGCAAGGCCCTTAAAGGGTGAAATCACTGCTCAGTGCAGCTCTGGGTGTTGCCAGAGGAGCTTTGGCTGCCCCATCCCTAGAACATCCCAGGCCAGGTTGGATGGGGCTTGGAGCAACCTGGGCTGGTGGGAGGTGTCCCTGCCCGTGGCAGGGGGTGGCACTGGATGAGCTTTAAGGTCCCTTCCAACCCAAACCAGTCTGGGATTCCATGATTCCTGCTTTTTTCTCACCAGGCTTGATGAGCTCTGTGCCACGCTCCTCTGGGGCTTTCATGGGTTGCATGGGGCCACACTCTTGACCACAGTGGTTGTCTCTAAAGACCCTGAAATATCTCCATACACAAAGATGAATTTATGTAGCTTGTACCTCTGTAATATTTAAAGGCTGTTTCGTGATTTACTATATCTGAAGGGATTTGGGGCTCTGCAGATTTCTATTTATTATCATTTCATACAGGCTATTAACTTCTGAATGAAACCTTTCTCAGTTAGTAGCTTAATCTTTGCTAAGATATTTTTGCTGGTGGTAAATGCTGCCCACACATAGGAAGACACAATTCTGCCCTAGACAGCTCTCAGAAGAAACTTAAAAGTGTATCAAGAACATGTAATACAAAGGGCAATGCTTTAATTACCACAACTCCCAAGAATGCAGCTGGGCTAGAGGAGGAGGCAATGCTCAGAGGGTGGGATTAGCCTTGTTTGTCTGGAGATCAGAATCAAATGCTGTTTAAAGTCCTGCATGAAGAAGAGATGGATGATGTCCTTATGATCTCACTGGGAAAGCTCGGCGGTCACACCCCGGGTCGGATTCTCTCTCTCTTCTATTTCCACAGATTAATTCCTCCCTCTTTTTTCCTTACTTCATCTAAAAATTACAGAAGGAAGTAATTCACACATTAGACTTTCTGATCTCTGGTGTGCACTGTGGAGGTGCAAAGTATTGCTACAGCAGCATAATTTATCAGCATTAAAATTTCTGACATCTCGTTCTCCCAAGGAAGATGGCAATGAAAATGGAAAATGGCTCAGTGTGTTCTCCTTCTGGTGGCAATGAATGTAAAAACAATGGGAAACAGAAGGAAAGTAATGTGTTACTGCAACCCTAAATTCTAATTTCCAAATCCTGCACGAACCATGTAACAGTTGTCGGGATATGAAACACGGGATGGAGGAAGAAGGCTGTCATCATTTGCTGCAGAAAGCATTTGGGTTTGTCCTTAGCAATTCCCTGTCCACAGCTCAAAGCTATTCCTGGACTGAAGAAGCAGCTTGATGACACGAGGACATATTTGGGGGTGGGCTGGCAGTGATTAAGGGAGACCAGTCTCTCACTTCTGGGCCAAAACCTGCTCACCAGGGGCATTTAGGGAAATATCGCATGGCTGGCCAGTTGTATGGGTTTGATTTTTCCTTCACAGCAAATATTGGCTGGTCTCCATGGCAGAGAGCAGAGGCCTGGCCCAGCCAGAGGAACAAGAGCATGAAGAGTTGATATGATGAGTATGAGGCTGATACCACGTTGATACGATGAGTGGGAGGCTGGCTGGGGTCTGAGTACTGAGGGAAATATCTCAACAATGCTCTAGATCATGCAAATCCTCGAGTTTGCTGTTTCACAGTCATGCTCCCCTGTACTATGAAAATCCTCTGAAGGTATTTCTCACGGTCAGAACACTTTGGAAAAGGCCTTTGTTGTCTCTGTGCGAGATGACAAAGGGTACAACCCTGTGTTATACACCTTGTGCTGTTCCAGTCATGCAAACAGCTCCCAGAGAAACATTCAGTGCCCATGAATGCATGGTACATACCTCGTTTGTAAGTAAAGTGGCATTTAATAAATGTGAGACACCTTTGGCTGTCAAGATGCTTCAGATTCTTGGGGCACTTACAAACAGGAAAGTCGCTTCCACGGCAAGAGCTGCGCAGAGCGCCCGGGGAAATTGTCCCACTTGAGAGAGATGTAAAGTGAGCCATGAACATCCTGAGGGGTGGGGAAGGACTGTTTAAATGGCACGAACAAATGACAGGCTCCATGGAAGTTAGACTGTGATTATCTTCCTGCAAGACATATAAAGGGTATTCATTTGTAAAAGGATCCATTCGTGTGTGTTGGCTGGAGAAACTCCCAAGGCTCCTGCCTGGAGCAGAGGGTGTGCTGTGGGCACCTCTGGGATGCTGGTATGGTACCCAGTGGAAGGACACCTGTTCTTCTCACATTTCTTTCCTTATGCATTTCAAAATCTGTGCCAAATCCAGTGGGTATCTTCCCCTTTTCCTGAGGATGAGGAAGGGAAGCGGCGTGTGCAGACCCTTGGGCTCTGCAGGGACTTGCTGAGGTGTTGATACAGAGCTGATTTATTTGTTTAGTATGATGGTCTGTAAAAGGAACACTCCTTCAGGCTTCACCCCAAAATCCCAGTTTCTCTTTACAATGCTCCCTGACTTTCTCTGTCCAGTGTGCTTGACCCTGTGTAAGCCAACCCTCCCCTGCTGTAAATGCCGGCCAGCACAGTAGCGTTATACTTTTATTACCTTATTTAGCAGAGAGATTAAATGTAATGTTCAGATTATGTAGAACATTAACTCCTAACAATAAGCAAATAACACATTAGAAGCTTTGCTATTAAAACGTTTAGTGCTGGCTTTGCTGTGGAGCACTCCAGGAGCCGTGACTTATGTTCCGTGAGGGAGGAGGCAGGAGAAGAAGGAGCTGTATGTTCAAGCCAGGGTCTCTTTCTTCTCTAAAGGTGGTGCCTATAGCCCTGAGGTCTGGACAAGCTTTAGGGGAGCTCTGTACATGTAGCTGAAACACCTGAGCCATGGCTGGAACCCGGGGGGGCTCCGAGCAGGTAACGGAGCTCTGGCCCGTCTCCCGCTGCATGGGCGGTGTCTGGGCTGGGGCGGCCGGAGCCCCCGGTCCAGCCTCTCCTCCGGCAGGAGCTGTGGTGATGTGATGTGCTAGTCTTGTCTTTCAGACAGTATTTTTATGTGAGCTGATGGTTGCCAGGGCAACGGAGGCTTCGGGGAGTCTCGCGCCGCCGCAGCGCCCCGGCCTTGGGAGCGCTGGGAGCAGATGTTGGCGGGGAGCTGAGCGAGCGCTGCCGCCGCCGCTCCTGCAGAGCTGGGGAGCACACCCTGCCCCGCTGCTGCGCTCCCCTCCTCCCTGCCCCACCGTAATTTAGCCTTCTTGTCTCACCCCACAGGGGTTCCTCAGCCGCCGGCTTAAAGGCTCCATCAAAAGGACAAAGAGCCAACCGAAGCTCGACAGGAACAGCAGCTTCCGGCACATCTTACCTGGGTTCAGGAGTGTGGACCATGAAAGGTAAGGGGACGCTTCCTGGAGGGGGTGTGGGACACAAGGAGAATGTTGATTTTTCCGGCTCTCGTTAAGATCTTGCTTATCTGATTCAGGGCAGGGGCCACATCCCTGCTGGATTAGCAGGAGACTTGGTTAATTGCGAGAGGGGTGGTTTTAATTTGTCGCTGAGGACACGGTGCAAACCCTCCCTTTTCAGGTTAAATACCAGGTGCAGAGCAGCCTGACTGCTCTGCTTTCTCTTCCCCAATAAATCCAAACTTGATGCACCAGCGTATAAATAGCACAGAGATGCAGCAGCCAGAGCTGGTGCAGGTGAGGGAGGGAGGGCAGGGATGCTCCCACACCGGACTACGCTGAGCACAGCTGGGTTACACACAGAATGAACAATAACACGGGGCAATAACAACCATAATCTCCCCAAATCCCTCTCTCTCCCCTCACACACGTTCTTCCAGCTCTGCCCTTGTCTGCCGTTGTTCCATGGACATGGATTCCCGGCGTGTGGCCGGAGCTGCTGCTCCTGTCTGAGCCATGACAGGATCTCGGTCCGGGAGGGATGCGTTGCAGGGAATGTGCAGATGGATCTGATAAAGCATTTGCTCCAGTGTTGGAGCAAATTGCAGGCAAAAAATAAAAGAGAAATGAGACCTTGGGTTTATTCTTCAGCTGGTTAGAAAGTGTAGCAGCTCTTCAGTGGGTTTGTGTGTATTTCTGTGGGTGTGGGTTTCTGTCGGTGTGTGCCTCAGACAGGCACTGCTCGAGGTAGATTTATGTGTAAGTTCACATGCAGATCAAGGTCGTGCTTGGGTAAGACAGATTCCATTACCAGCCACGGAAACAAACTGGTGCTTTGCTTGCAAAAGGAAGATCTTTCACCCTTACATGAATCATCTTGGGGAATGACAGAGATACTGAAGTGCCAGGAAAAGTCAGTGTGACAGTTACGCTGGATTGGCCATGCCCTGATGTAACCAGCTCGTAGCAGAGGCATTTTGTCATACCAGGATTGTTCTTTAGACCCAGTGAGCAAATGCTTCACTTTTAAAAGCAGTGACAACTTCTACTTTGTTGTGTCTGTACTCATTCATTGCAGGGGCCATGGGCTTCTGAAGCCCACAAATAACAGTTTGGACAAGTAACAGTCTGGATTTTTCCTTACCCGACCTATTGCAGCCTCCCAAGCTTTTCCCTTTTGAATTCTGCAAGTGGAAGGACTGTGCTGGTTAGTGCAGAGCACAGATCTCAGGGGTTACTGTCTGGGAAGACAGAGTTGATTTGATTCCCGTGCTGCAGTTTTCCCAAATGCTCGATGTAGGGCACTGTGTTCCAGAGGGAAGCGAGTGGAGCCGGGCTTCTCCCGGGAATCTGCCCACGGAGCTGCTGCCTCGCTCAGAGAACAGGCAAATTAGGCAATGTTTTCTTTCTACCTGGATGAGTTTTGTTTCACTCAGTGATTTGGCAGGATAGGAGCTGGGAATTAACTGTTCTGGCCAGCCCTGCAGCCAAAGCCATTTTCCCAAATTAAGCCGTGTAATTTCCCTGCCCTCCCAGCACAAGAGCCCGGAGCTGGCTGGGCTTTAGGAGAGCCAGATGTACTGCAACTTCTCCTTACAGAGATTCAGGGAGTGCTGTAGTGTGTTTTCAGGGTGGCTTAGAGGAGAGGTGGCACTTGGCAGCCTTGAATGGCACCCAAGGGTTTGCTTATATGAGTATGAAAAGCTGCATATGAATGACACCTTCATCATCCCTGGGATTATACCTTCTGTTGGGCAGGTATCACTCAAAAATGCACTTCACCTGTGGTGCACAGACGTGCCCTGAGCTGGAGGACACTGAGACAGGGGGGTTTGACAGCAGGCTCATAGTCCCTGGCTGACACAGCGCTGTCAGACCTGTCAGGTGAGCAGGAATCCTCTGCAGGAGAGCTCGGCCTTAGGGACTGCTGCTCTCAGAGAGGTGAAAGAAAAGCAGCAGCTGGGCCTCCCAGTCGTGCAGAGAGGTTTGGGTTTCGAAAGATAATTTTATCTTCCTGAACATTCCCATCCCATTGTATATGGACAATGTGCAGAAAAGGACTCGAGGCTCTCAGATCCCTCTCGTGCATTTTCTGCTGTGCTTGTCTTGCTTGTAATCCAAGAACTGTTTCAAAGAAGTATCTGGTATTGGAATATTTGCCTCTTAAATATTTGATTCTTGACTCCATCTTGTATCCAAGCTGATTGTTCATAAGCCACTCCTTTGCTCATGGAAGTCACCATTGTAACACTGCTCTGTTCTGGAGCTTGGTCCAGTTTTTGTGGGAGATGCCACTGGAAAAATGAACAGTGCAGTCACAACACTCCAGGCTGAAATATTGAGCTGCATTAGATCATAAATGCTTCTGTTATTTGGCTTCTGTGTATCTAAATTGGGACTGTTCCTGCCTCTTAGTGTCTTTATTTTTCCTTTCCTTGCATGTCCTGTTTCTCCTGCAGATGTGTGTGAATATAGGAGATACATGAACAGTGCACATACATGTTCAGACAGAGAATTAGAAGGATGTGGCTTGTGTGTGGAGCAGAGGATATAAACAAACATATCTATGCTTTTTATCCTGTGTTTGATTAATGCATGCACTTAAATACATCCTGCCAATTTAAAATGGAAAATTATTACCTCCTGCAATAGTGAGACAGTTGTAGAGGGTGAGGAAAACAAGGAAATAACAGCAAACAGTGGAAAAGTCACAGAATGTCTCAGTGGCATCAGCTCACACCACAGTGTGTGTGTGTGTGCAGAGCCACTGTGAGAAGCCTGGTTTAGTAAAACCTCTGCCAAACATTTTTTCTCCATAAAGAACATCTGAGGAATAGCTCAAAGTGTTGTGTTAGAAAAATACCCTGGCTATAGTCAGCAGAGAAAAAAACATGGTTGTTTCTCGTGGCATTGGGTTTTATGTTGAGTGAGAAGAAACCTCTTGTTTGAAAAAAAGAAAAAGCTGGAGTAAGGGTTTGCACTTCACTAAATTACTGCAGGGTTCACAGGGAGGTAGTTGGCCAAATTTTGCCAGTCTTGTGCATCTTGTTTTTTTTTTTTTCTAGGACTTCTGTTATAGTAACAGCAATAAAATTATTGATTGGGAATAAAAGCAGCAAAATCAGAGCAAGTGTAACTCACATTCTGTGTGAGAGATGCATTAATCTGGGGCAGTCAGAGTATGTAAACGTGAGATCTAAAGGAGGATTGTGAAGTGAGTGCTTCTTTCAATTTTCTGGCCGGTCACATTGCTTGTTAGAGCTAAAAAGGGTTCCAAAAAGTGGCTTTTTGCTAACAATGTCTCCTGCCTCCTGATTTATTACAGCAGCTCACAAAGTTTTTATCATGGAGCACTGAGTGTTTGGCTTTGTAGTGGCCTCTGGAATCATCCACAAATCAAGCACTTGGCAGATGGATTTTTCTTAATTGGATCCACATTTCTCCTACAGAATTTGTGATGGAGAAAATGTCTGGTTTGGACATGGGGCACAGGGAGCAGAGCCAGAGAACCGAGAGAAGGTTGTTCTGCTCCAGTTGTTAACTGGTGGTGGTGCATTCTGATTGTTTGCTTGGAGTGGCAAAGGTGATTTTGCAGCAGCACGGGGAGGGCAGGACCACAGTGAGACTCTGTGGGACAAAAACCTTCAGACTGTCCTGATTTGGTGGAAAATCCTCCGGGGAACTCTGTGTTCTGAGGTAATCCCTGAGTTGGTTGTTCCTGGGGACACTTTGCCTCAGTGCCCCTCGAATTCATTTCATGCTCAGGGACTCTGGATTACTGACATTTGTGATTATTTTGCAAGGTGTGGGGTTTTTTATATAATTCCAGGAGATAACGTTCTATTTAAGCTTTTATTGGCACTACAAAAGCCTGAGCATATGGTTGATTGTTAAATGAGCCTCAGCCTTGGAAGGGGTACAGCCCTGCATTAATAACAGACTTGCACTACTGAGACTTCCTCTTTAAACTACTTTTTGTCTTTACCCCATCCAAAATTTTTGCTTATAACCCACGGGGGGAAGAGGAACTGTACAAGTCATGTGCTGCAGCACATTTAATTCCAAATGTACTCATGTAGTGCCCAGGCTGCTGTTGGGGTTTCCCATGTGCTCAAAGCTTATTTTGGTGCATCGGGGACTGATGAACGTCTGTGCTCCTGCAGGAAACTTAGTTTGGGAGTTCTTTGAGATCCAGTTATCATTTGTTTATTCCCAACAAACCTGATATGCCAAATATTTTTAGGCATGATGAAGTTGGTTTAAGTTTGATGAGAATATGGTGAGTGCTGCATGACGGAGGATGAAGTTGCTCTATTTTCTTTGGAATTGGAAGGAGGAATGACTCATCCTGCAGAAGTAGGGCACTGGCAGACCCCAGAATGCATGAAGGGCTTTTAGATCCGTGTGAACAAGTGCTGGAGAGCTGCCTCCTCTTCTGGCTCCTTGTTTGGATGGCATTATCCAGGGAAGCCTTCTGAGTAGGAACACTTACACGAGTAGGGACCCCAGGAAGGGTGACACCAACAGCATCTGACTACAGCACCTGGGCTTTGCTTTTAATTATCATGAGGATATTTTGAGGAGTGACTGTTCAGTTTGTGTAGGGAAATCATTCAGCACTGTCAACAGTGACTGAAAAGCAGAGTAAAACATCTTGCAAATTTGGGAGCATCCAGCAGGTACCAATGTCACTTGTGCCTGGGTGGTGTCTGTCCCCACTCCCTCCCTCCCACCTCAGTCAAGGAATTCAGCAGCTTGAAGGTTCAAGGACAGTCTCAGAATTCAGACTGGCCTCACACAGTACCTGCATTTATACCAAGGCTGCTTTGTCCTGCAGTATGCAAATCAGCCTTTTAATGGGGTTCCTTTGCAAAATATTTCTTGAACCAGAAAGTTAATTACTGATCTCTAATTAATGGCTGTGTTAGGAGGCTGGAAAAATCAGAGAGAGCTGCTTTGAAGGAGAGATGCAGGAGGAAAATCACCGTTTCTCCCTGGAAACTGTGATGTTCCTCATCTTCTGCTGATGATATTAGGAAGCTCAGGAACTGGTATTTTTAAAAGGGGAATGTTGTTAACAGAAAAAGAGGGGGTTGAGGGGGGTGTTTTTTGTGAGTCATTGAAACAAACAAAAATAATTGAACCACCCCGAGAGGGTCAGAGACAGACTGAAAACAACATGGGGCCTTTCAGCTTCTCCCAAGGCAACAGCAAGGTCTCAACTGTTCCTCCTGTTAATTTGGCTTTTGCACATACATGTGACTTTGTATCTGAGGCTGCCTGAGGGAAACAGATTCCCCTTTCCCAAAGAAATACAGAAACACTTCTCCTTATCCCACACATTCAATCCAACTTTCTCATTGAACAGGGCAGCCATGCCTGACACCTTCCAGCAAAGACTGTATTAACTCCTCGACATTCTTCAAGCCATAATAGAATGTCAAGGGGAGGACTGAGAGGCTGGAATTACTTTCCTAGCCTTCTTCCCAGTTCTGTGCTCCCTGTTTCCCTGAGAGCCTGGACAAACAGCCCCGTGCCCCACGGGGCACAGCCGGCATTGACTCCGCTTGGAGTCACGGAGCAGAATTATCAAATCCTTCCTGCTCCGGCATATGCAGCACTGCTGGGATAATTGGCTTCATGCATCTCACAATTAGCTTGCAAAAATATGTTTTGCATCCCTGACCTTTTCTCTATAAGCAAGGCCATTGTTTCCCTGTCCTGCTTAATTACAAAATAGAGTGTTGTGTGAGGATAGAGATGACATCGTTGGATCGTCGGCTCTAATTTGACGAGACATCCTAATGGGGAGTTTTCATACTGAGGGCACTGAATTAGTGTAGCGTGAAGCCACATTTCTCTAAACCCCCTAAATAAGGAGAAGTTAATTTTATGCTCCATCTTTTTGACGTTTGCAATCAAAGCATTGTATTCCAGCTGCAGATGGTTAGTGCGTGAGGGATGTTTGGGAGACGCCGGCAGTCGGAAGGCATTGTCTCCGCGGCGCAGGATCAGGTTGATTAATGGATAGAAGGATGCTTGCTTTCACTTGCCTGCTCTCCCAGGCTGAATACATATTATTGACTCATCTGGCCACTGCCTGGCAGCACTGACGTGGTGCCTCCCTGCACACCTCAGGGGTACAGGCAGAGAGCTGCGCTCGTGTCCCCTCGGCACAGGCTCGGAGCGAGGGTGACAGTTCCGCTGCGGCCGAGGGTGTCTCGATACCCTTCAGATGAAAGGCAGGCACTGCTCCCCCGTTGCATTAACATTTGGTTTCCAAGCAGACCATTTACTCTGCCTCCACCCCGGTGAGGTTTTCCTGTGCATGGATTTCAGTGCAATTACATTAGCACTGCTCTTCATGTCAATAAACACAGGGGGAGAAAAAGGGAAAGAAAATGCCATCACTGCAGCTTTTCTACAGAGGACACTTTCTGTTCCTTCCAGAGCCTTCTCTTGGCTGTTTTAATTATCATTTGATTACAATAGATACTAAGGTAGTTCTACCTCAGGCTTAAACATTCCCCTGGCATGGGCAGGGACACCTTCCACTATGCCCTGAGCAACCTGGTCTGTGGAACCTTCCCTGCCCGTGTGGAGCTCACTGCTGCTGGTACCTGTGCAGAGCACTGGCTATAACGATGTTCAAGACCTGTGAATACCAAATAACTCTGTCAAGTTCATCCATCAGCTGGCAGGGAATCAAAAAACCAGACTGAGGGAAAACATGCTCCTCCGGCCTTGCTCTTACCATCCTCTGTAATAAAACCTTGTGATATGGAGCCTCTGAAATGATGACTAGGGAGATTTCAGGTGGATTGTTCATATAAGGATATCTTCTTATAATACTGGTATTATGATCTTGTTGATCTGGTTGGCAGTGTTTATGATTTTAATTTTCAGTACAATACAGAGTGTCTCGCTTACGTTCTCCTCCACAAAATTCAGGTCAGGTGTGATGAAAAGAAGCAAGAATTGATTTTAATTGAATTAAACTGATGCATTTTAGCTGGAATTAAAATGTAATTTGTTTAAAAATACTGAACTGATTTGTATTAAAGCCAGAAATATGAATTTAGTTTTAATCCATGTGTGTTATGTAAGTAATTATATGAGAAGGGGATGTGACATGCCTTGTGCATGATTGATGGTGTGCAGGAGGGCAGCATTCCCTCATTCCAGAGGATGTAAATGTCTTAGGAATTGTACAGCCAGAGGTATTACATCAGGCTGTCCCCTTTGCTCACTTTTACAGATGTCTCTGGGATTAAGCTGGGCCTGTACCCCCCATATTCCATGAGGGATTACCCACATCCCCCATCCGAACACTCTCCAGGGGAATCCCTCTGCAGTGGGGGCCTGTGGTGGTTCCCAGATGATTCCCATAACTCAGCTGTATGTACCTTGAATTATTAATACTTTGCTGTCCTGGCTGTGTGGGGAGATTTGTTCCATTAGGGATGTGTTTGTTGCTATATAGAAGCACTTTACATGATGTGGATGCGCAGAGGGGGGAGAGAGGAGGATTTATATATTAAATTTTTTTACTGAGAGCAAAGTTTTTCCCAGTGCCTGGCTTCTGAGGGGTGAAATGAAAGACTGAGGGCTGCTTTGCTCACCTTGGGGTCTGGTGTTTATCCTCTGCCTGGGCATGATCCTCCCAGGCACCAAGCAAGGGCAAGTGCCATCGAGATGTGACATTCCCTGAGGAGTGTTAATGTGCTCCTGTATCACCCCTGATCCATCACAGGGCACTGGGATTGTCCCCAGGCATGGCCAGACCAGGGCAGGGTGAACACAGATCCTTTGGAGTCTCCCTCAGCCATCCAGTCCCTTGGAATCTGTGTCATGAGAGTCAGGAGCATGTGTGTGTGTCAGTGTGTGTGTGTGAGATGTTTGGCATTTCCCATCACACTACAAAGTGTTTCTTGCTGTCTCGTGGCACCTGCACACTTTTAGTCCTGGCTACTGCTAAATACAGGCTGAAGTTTATTTGAATTCAAGTTGCCAGTTACTTGAATTTGGTGGTACCTGATCAAGAGGTTCAGCTTGGGACTGTTGTAAGGGGAAGGACACCTGCAGTGTGTGATTCCTCCTAGACTTTAACATTCTGGAGCAGTGCAGGAAACTGAGGTATAAAATTTGGTTTTGAGCTCCATTATTTTAAATTCTGTGCTTTCAGAACATGAGGTTTACATGGTTTGAAAATGCAAGGCAGCATTTTTTGTTTCTTTTGGTAGGTGCTGAAATTGTGGCTTTAATGCTGCACCTTAATAATTCTAATCATGCCATGGCATTGCCCGTGATTTCCCTGGATTGTGGCATTTCCTGCCTTCTCCTGGTGGAAGGACATGCTGTTTGTGCAGTTTGGGTGTGGGTGAGCACAGAGGGTTTGTCCAACAGAGTGTAATTAGTGGAGTGACACAGGGCCACGTGCATGGGGGTGCCTTGGTGGGTCCTGGGCACCCAGGGGCACCTCAGGAACTCTGGGTGCTCTCCGTGCCTTTCCTGAACGGGATGTTGCACCCACAGAGCTCTCTGCAGGAACCTCTCCAGCCCACCCTGAATTAATTACTCACTGATCATCACTCGGGCCTTATGGATTAGGGAGCAGGGAGGAGGGTTGGCAGGGGGTGGATGGAAGATGGAGCAATTTGGATTGCAATTAGTATTTCATTTCTTCCCTTACTCCCTGTTTGCTTAAATTGGGGATTGCGGGTTAGAACCAAGCAAGGATTTATGTCCCAGCACTGGAAGTTCCCTGTGCACCAGAAAGCAGCAAATCCACTGCAGTCCTTAAGCTTCCCAAAGGGATCAAACACTCAGCCAGTCTGAGGAGCTGAAATATCAGGGGAGCACGTTTGGCTTAGAAAATGTTGTGAGGGAGCAGCAGTGCCCAGTGTGCCAGAGCAGGGACTTCACAGTGAGAACAGCAACTGGATATTTTCTCTCTCCATTCCAAGGGAAGGGCTGGAGCTGTGTCAGGGCAGGATCAGGTCGGATCTCAGGGAAAGGTTCTTCCCCCAGAGGGTGGTTGGCACTGAACAAGCTCCCCAGGGCAGTGGGCACAGCCCCAAGGCTGCCAGAGCTCCAGGAGGGTTTGGACAATGCTCTGAGGGACAGGGGGGGATTGTTGGGGTGTCTGTGCAAGGCCAGGAGCTGGACTGGATGATCCTCATGGGTCCCTCCAAATTCAGGATATTCTGTGATTCGATGACCTGTTATGTCTCTTCTCTCCTTTCCAACTCCTGGAGTGTGCTCCTTGCCAGGACTGCTCCGTAGGGATCACAGTGGGACAGATCCATCACAGAAACTCAAACCCATCTGGGGGATCAGCCCCACAGCAGCCAACGTTACCCCCAACCCACCAGGACCACGGCCCCATCACAGGGAGTGGAATTTGAAGTTGAGTCATTACAACACCGTTACAAAGAGTTGGAAACTGCTGCACCAGTGAGACTGTGTCTAATGTTGAAACCTCAGGGGGTTTTTGATTATACCAGTAACCACAGTCTGGGTCACACTTTGCAATAATTATCCTGATGTCTGAGAGGTTGTTAGAACATCCCTGGAGGAAGGGGCCTGGTTGCATCAGAGAAGAATTTTGAGGTATATGCTGGCAAACCTTCAGCACTAGAGATTTATTTAAGTTAGTTCTTTTAATTGCTTTCCTGCATCCCTGTTCTGTTATAGGCTCTCTGAGCCATCCAGGGAAGTGAGTTAGCTCACATTAATCTCCTCAATCCTTCTTCCTTTAACTAGTTACTCCCAGCTTCATTTACACAGGCATTTGAGCCCTACAGAGCAGGTAATAATTGTGTTTTAACGTGTTCACACAGAAGATAGGAGATAGGGAAAACCATCAGCTGACTGCAGCATTGGAGTTTTTTAACTCTCATCTCTTAAGCGTGGCTTATGATCTTTGTATAACACTGCTGCTTCTCAAGACTCTTGGCAGCCTTGTGATATGTATTCATAAAGCAATCCCAGTCCTTGAGTGAAGCCTTCAAGAAAAGGGCAAAGAATTATTTGTCTTTTTTTTTCATTATCGCAGCCCTCTTGTACCTGCTCTGACATGCACTCGGGGGAAGTTCTCCTTGATGCCTTTATATCTGCAGCTCCCTCTCTGCACAAACCAGCACGGGGTGTCTCACCCTCCTTAGATAAAGTCACTCATGCTGAGGCTCTCACTCACTTTATTAGTCCCAAGCTCTCCCACAACAGGCAGAGACTCCACACGCCCTTGGTGAGAGGTGGCAGGGGAGTGACAAACAGGGTGACACGAGCTCCTCACAGTGATGGCCAGGGAGCCCCATGCCAGCCCCTGCCTCGAGAGCTTGGGTGTCTCTTCTGAGGGGTATAAACAATTGCACTGCCTGAAAAAAACAATAATAATGATGCTGTTTGAGCCGTGTGAAGGTTTTGGTCTCAATTACACCTCGTACCAATGAGCTCCACAGACACGGTGAGACGTCTGATACATAATTTATAGCCCTGACATTTTTTAATCTATTGTTCGTTATCTTTCATCTTCATTATCTGTTGATTGGCCATTTTTGTAAAAGACAGTAAATAGAAACAGGCTGTTTATTCCCTCTTTCACCAGGCCTTATTTGCTGATAATTTGTCGTGTCATCTCTCCTTGTCTTTAGCTGGAAAAGAGACTCCTCTCAGACTGTTTTCTGTGGGTTTTATCACTCCTTGAGGTGTTCCCTGATCAATGTGTGGCACATGTGTGTTATTATCCTGTGGGAAGAAACACCTTTTCTGTTAAAGAAACACCTGTTTTCTTTGCTCTGATGTACCTGTTCTGGGCATCTGTGAGCAGAGGGACAGAGGCTCCAGGGCTTCCTCTGGGGCAGAGGTTCCAGGGCTCCTGGATGGTCCCTCAGCCCAGGCACAGCACGACCTGTGCCTTTTCTCCAGCCTCCCTTTCCCTCCCTGAGTCTCCTCATCCCTGCTTGTCTCCAAGGAACACGTCCTTTTGTTAAAATGAAGGGATCTGGAGTCAGCATTACACAGAGGAACAAGATGTAAAATAATGGGACCAATAATGATGGAAATGCCCCAGAGGAGCAGGGTGCAGCCTGTGGAACAGCAGCTGCAGCAGAGACTTTCAGGTTATCAGTGTGTGGCTGTTCTGTGCTGAGAGGGCTTAGGTGTAATGAGAGTTGCTGCATCCCGGGAACCCTGGCAATGAATAGTGACATCTTCCAGTAACAACTTTTAGAAATGAGAAAAAAAAAAATCCTCTGTGGGAATGTAGCTCTGACTGACAGCTCAGGGATCTCCTCTCCCTGCCTGAGAGCTGGGCTCAGGTCACCAGGCTGGGTCCAGGCAACCAAATGGCTTCAAACTGCCCGAGAGCAGGGTTAGATGGGATATTGGGAAGGAATTAATGTCTGTGAGGGTGGGGAGGCCCTGGCACGGGTTTCCCATCCCTGGAAGTGTCCAAGGTCAGACTGGACAGAGCTTGGAGCAACCTGGGCTAGTGGGAGGTGTCCCTGCCCTGGCAGGGGGGTGGAATGAGATGGTCTGTAAGATCCTTTCCAAACCAATCTGTGATGACTCTGTGATAATTGCACAGTCCCTGATTTTACCCATCCCTTTATCCTACTTTGTTCCAAGTCCGTGGCATTCCTGCTCCTTGCCCCAGTGAGTCCCAGGCTGGAGCTGTGTCAGTGTTCCCAGAACAGCCTGTGCTGTATCACCTGCATCTTGGCACTTTTATTTTCTCCTGTGTGATGTGTTGAAACCACAGCCCTTGTCACTGATAAGCTGAGAAAGCATCATTCAGCCCTGAGTGGTTTTTTGGACACTTTTCTTCCTCTGACACGTTTTTCTTTCTATAAATGTCAGTGCATAAAGAACACAGGATTAAATCTGATTTGTGCTCCTGGTGTTTGGTACATAAAGAACAACACTTGGATGTCAGTGAAAATACATTGGAGGAAGTGACTCCTCCTCAGTGTGCTCAGCCCTAGAATTGAGTTTAGCACACACAGATCTTCAGAACCCACTGGATACCTCTGGAGATGGAATCGCTTGGAACAGTGATTACAGCTATTCCTGCAACCTGACCCGTGGCTACAACTAGTTGTGAACCTTCAAAATCAGAGTCACTTTGTCCCACCTGAAAAACCTGCTGAGAAAACTTCATTATTTTTTCGTTGAAAAATTATTTGAGTGACTTACCACCCAGCTGGAAAAAAGTCATCAAATTCAGCAGGTTGTGGTGATTACTAAGGATGGGCTGTTTTGTCCAGGGATTTTATCTACCATTTCCATCAAAAAGTGCTCTGGAAAGTGTTTGATCTCAGTCCAGTGCCCTGCTCTGAGTAGCTGTTTGTTGTGCTGCTTCTGAGGTCACTGAGCTCCCAGTTTTCTGTGTCTGGGCATCCAATTTGTAGAAACCTCGTCACAGACCAATTTCAAAGGTTCCACATGTCCCTGCCATGCTCAGAGTCATTTTGCATTAACTAGAAGCCCACTGCTGGTAATTTTGGTCAGCAGGGGCCCCTTTTCCCAGAGCTCATCTTTGCACTGCCCTTTTCCATGATACAAGAGGTCACTTTATTCCATGTCAATAAATTCGTGGAAAAATCTCACTTTTTTTTTTTTTTTGTTATGGCCACAAGCTGCTGCTGCCGCTGCTCAGCTGGAACAAGCTGGGAATGTGCTCAATGGTAAATTGGGAGATTGCATAATTATGGCTTACACAACAGCACACACACAGGCAAACAAACCAGGAATTGGTATGTGGGATGGAGTTGGGAAGTGTTGGACGGCTCTCCGCGCTCGTGTTCCCCGCAGAAGGAATTCCTGCTCCTTAATTTAGTAACCATGCATCTGATCTTCAGTTTTCTGGGGAAGGTGGGTGGGTTTGCTCCGAGCTTGGGGAATTTTTGCTTTCCCACTCTCCCCAGTGACTCGGAAAGGTGGCGGCTTTCCCGAGCCCACCGAGTGCCTTTCCACCGTGCCCGTCTCCACCAGGGAGTGGTTTTCCACCACAACAATTGGCAATTACAGTTCTGATTTTCAATAACACGAAAACAAAGCAGGCTGCTCCCACCCTGGGCTCTGCAGATGGGCAGGGTTCTGAATCCTGCTGGAATAATCACTGAGACTAATTATAGAATTCGGGGAAGGCGGCGGGGCCGCTGTGTCTGCACAGAGCTGGGAGGGCTGAGCTGGGCTAAAGCTGAGCTGGCCTAGAGCTGAGCTGGGCCAGGCTGAACTGGGCTAAAGCTGAGCTGGGCCAGGCTGAACTGGGCTAAAGCTGAGCTGGGCCAGGCTGAGCCTTCCAGCACAAACTCAAAGGCAGCAAATCTCACTGATTCCTCCACTGTGATTCACTTTGTCTCTGCTTTCCTTCCCCTTTGCTGCCCTTGCACTTCCAGGATGGGAACGTGTAGCAGCAACATAGTAAGAGCTTGAATGGCTGGAAAATCCTTTCATGGCGAGGAGGATGTGATTGTTACTTATTTATTTTATTTTTGGTTAATACGACTGGAATACAAATGGGGCTCTGGCGCCTCGGGGCCTTGCATTCATGGAGTAATTCCTTATGACATGTGTCAGGCTCTGTTTTATTCAGGTGGGTGGTGTGATATTAAACAAGAAAGCAAGCTTGCATTTCTCTGCAGCTGGATTTACACACACACTCCTGGCACAGAGCTGCTTATTAGGAGAATGTCATCTCCACACTGCCTGTACCTGAAACATTCTGCAAATACTGTCTGGGCTTTAAGAGAAATCATCCTAAATCAATCAGATCACCCAGCTCCAGAGTGCCTTTCCTGCCTTTTCCTTTGTCCAGGCAGAGATGAGCCCGCGAGAGACGTTCCTTAAGCGATGCTGGAGCCGAAACATTCATGTCTGAATGGAATATTGATTTGCTAATTGCTGTGCTGCTGTTAAATGAGTTGTTAGTGGGGAGCAGGGGGAAAGCAAACTCAGATGTGTGACTGCCCAGCTTTGCTTTGGCTCTGCTAAAGGGTGTTAGTGCTGGGAATTCAGCAAAGGGAGGAAGGTGGACCTGCCTGGGGTTGTTATGGCCACAAGCTCTCTGTGTTTTTTTAAGCCTGTAGTCAGGCATTTTGGGAAGTAAAATGCAGTCCCTGTACTCACAAAGAGTCTTCCTGAGACAACAGAAACAACTATCAGCCACATCCAAACAATAAATAATATTTCTTAATATAGTTTCAGAAAATGCAGCATATGTTTATGTGTTCAAACACATCCTCTTAGCAGAAAAACAGCTTCTTTATTTTTCTGGAGATTAAAATGCCAAATCAACTAATTACTTTTCTTTGAAAACCTCTACCACATAAAACACACACTCTCTCAGTGAACTAAATTGATTTATATTCCACCATTAATTCTTTATGGCCCATAATTTGCAGAACAACAAAGCTGGTTGGAAAATGTGCCCTGCTAAGGGACAAACAGCTTTCTGAGTGAGATGGAAATATGTGGGCATGGAAAAGGAGTGTGGGTGCAGCTGAGGCTGGGGTGGCCCAGGGGCTGTGCTGGGGCACAGCCATGGACTGGAGGCAGCCCTGGGAGAGCTTTTCCCAAGTTTTTAGGTGCTCTCCTGGTGTTCCTGCAGTTCAAGTCCATGCATGTAATTGAATTGGGTGCCATGACCTTTCCCACTGGGCAGCATTTCCATTGGCTTAGGAATATTTGAAATTTCTCCCAGTGTCTCCACTGGCCTCATTTGCATTACCCATGGCAGGGTTTGTGTTTTATTATTGGGAGGGTTCAGAAAACTAATAAAATTACATCTGCTTTCTTCCAGTAAATACGTCACTGACTGGAATCGAGACCTTGGTAATGAAATTGCAGTTTGTGTACCTCTGTTTTGGGGTAGTAATGAGGCAATGATAGAATAATCCAGGCATTAGGTACAAAACTGCTGGGATTTGGCAAATAATGAGATATAGATGAGTTACATAAGATGGTGTCTGACAGGAGGAGGGCTTGGACTGTGTGCATGGATTGGAAGTGGAATTGGAGGCTGAGAGGGTTTGAAAGATGCTTCTCCCTCACGCTGGATTTTGGGTGGGATCACAGGCTGCCTGCAAGGCTTGGGTCAGAGTGTGCTTTTATGGAAACCTTCTGTTTGCTCCCCGAAACGGGAGTCTGTCAGACACTGAATAAATGCAGGCAGAGCTGGCAGGGAGGTGTTATAGCACAGGAAACAGAAACATAGTCTTCAACAAATTAAAAAGATGGTAATTAACCAAATGAATTTCATCCTGGAGATAATCAGACGAATATATTTAGAAGGAAAATAATCCCAATTCTCAGAAAACAGTAATTAAAATATGCTCGTTTTTGGGAATGGTTAACAAGCTAAATTGGAGGCAGCAAAGTAGAATGGAGCCCTGTTGGATGCTCTTTAGGATGGTGTCTGACGAGGCCCTGATGTGTGATCTAAACATAGCCCCTGATAGCATCAAATTCGGAGTTTGGGAAGCATCTCTGTCTGGGTGAGCTCTGGAGAAGCTGAGCAGAGTGTAGAGCACAGGCAGTGCTGTTTTCTAGGCCACTGAGAGATAACAGATGATGAATTTCATAACCACGCTTTTAAAAGGTGTCAACAGGGGGGAGGTGAAAGAATTTAGGGTGGATAATTGGCAGATAAACATGGGGCAAGGTGGGAAGGTGCAGGTGTCCAGCATGGGGAATTCACCTGCACACTCCCGTGTGTCAGTGTGCAGAGGCTGCCTGGAGAAGCAGTGGGAGCTCCCTGTCCCTGCCACGGGCCTGCAGGATGTGCTGGAGGAGCCAGTCACCCAACAGGTCTCTTCTGCTTCCCAGGAGCACCAGAGCATCCCAGTCCGGGTCTGGGAGCTTTATGGGGGAGAAGGAGTCTGGGGGGGAGAGAGGGGAATGGTGCTGTTGTCTGGGTGTCCTGGCCTGGGTGCAGGGGGTGTTTGCAAATGTGGGGGTCTTGGATTTTAGCTTTGGGTTCTCCTGTGTCAGTCTCAGCTGTCCCGTTCAGGGACAGGACTGGAGGTGGGTGGGTCACAGCCATGAAATGGTGACTTGTGCCAGTGCACTGGAGGCAGCAAAGTTTGAGGAATTTCTGGGCCTTCTTACAGTTGGATCTGTCTTAGAGGAAGCAGTTGGATAGAGCACAGAACTAGAAAAAACCCCACCTTTTTTCCCTGAGTAAAATCAGGTCTTTTCAGGATTTAGTCCATGGAACAGATACAGGGTCCAAGCCTCAGTGGGAAACTTATCCAGAGATAAGTTTCTGGGTTCTGGATGGGCAGCTGCACCTTCTCTACTCTACCAAATATGGAGAAATACTGTTTTTCTAGGAAACACCCATCTCATCTGATCATAGTGATTGTGATTTGATATCTGTGTGCACACGCAATAATTATATTGATCTAATTTATTACTGAAGCTGCCAGCAGGTGAATCGATGGGGTGATGAGAGGGATTGTGTTTGGGTATTTATTTTCTTATCAAAATGCCTGCAGAGAGGACAGATCATGCTGGAATCTCTGGGGAACAGGCCTTCCTGGATTGTGCAGGTTTTACCTGCCCAGTAGATGGACAGAGGACTGAGAATGCCCTTGGAAGGAGCTCTGTGCCCACAGGAGCCTGACATGGACACTCCAAAGGGTTCTGCAGGAAGGTGATTTTGCCATATCCAGTCCTGCAAAATAAACTGGGTTAAACAAGATGCTCCTGGGACTGTTAATGAACCTGAGATCCTTAAATTGCATATTAGGGGTTTCTGTTGGATTAAGCCTTCTGCACATCACAGTGCTCTTATCCAGACTTTATCTGCATGCAAGGGAAGGAATAAAAACTGAATTAGAAAGAAAATGTCAATCGAAATCACATAAATTAGCATTCAGATTTATAATCTCTAATAATTGCTGTCCTTTCAAAGAGTTTATATATTTTTTTTACCCTCACCCAAACTTTAAATGTTAGATTTTACATTTGCATTCCCAGTCTTGCAGCATCTAAATTGATGGCTTTGCCTCACAGCTTGTTGTTCAGGTGCTATAGGCTGGGTTCTTGTCTAAAAGAGACAATTATTGATGCAGAGGAGAGGGCTGTGGAGATCGAGTATGATGCTGGGGATGGGAAATGAGTAGTGTAGGAGCTTGGAAAAGTGGGCTGGGAACTGACTCCACAGGCACCAGTGAGTAACAAAGCCCCTCGGATCTGTCAGTCAGTCTGGGAATTCCAAACACCTCAAAACATCCAGGCTCAAAAGCAACACTGAATGAGTGAGAATTCTGTGCTCTTGAGATAAACAGATAAATAGCCCATTTCCCCTCTGTGTCTGCAGCACATTTGCCCCTCACAACCTCTCCTTGGAGAAGGACTCCCCTCTCCTGGCCGTTCTCCCTCCCCCAGTTAATGGTGCTGGGTGTGAAGTGGGTGCTCCCGAGTCTCGAGGGACTCTAACTTCAGGAGTCAGACTCGGGGGGATTCAGAGTTTCATGGAGCCCTTTCTGACCTTGCAATGTAGCAGACATCTTCCTTATTTTATATTTTTTTTTAAGTTTGACTTCTTCAAAAGGAGACCTTGAGCCCTGCTCAGATTGAGCCAGCTCTGTCTTGCAGTCATTAAAGATTCAGTAGCACCTTTTAAGTCCATGTTAGGAAATTCAGATTTTTCAATTTAGCCAAGTTGTGTCTCTTTTTCAAGTGCTATACTGCTCAGTTTTGAAGGTCTTCCAGGGTTTCCAGTGGCTTCTCACAGAGCAAGAGCCAAAATGTGTTGTTTTAATCTAAAACCTCAGGACTGTGCACATTCCACGACTGATCTGCTTGCAAAGGTAAAAATGTCACGTAGGCTAAGGAGGAGTCCCCCAGGTGACCAGTGTATTTCTGCTGTGCTGCTGGAGTCCTTTTTTGAGTGTAGCTTGGTTATTTATCTCTTATTTATTTATTTCTGTGGTTGGGATTGGACCAGAAGCAGGAGTCTCTTCTCTCCAAGGGCTCGTAGCTTTTAAGTGTTGAAGGTTGGAGCTCCTTGTCGTGCTGAGCTAAACTGCAGTGTACTTAGAAATCTGCTTCAAGGTCTGAACTTTGTTAAATGGCCTTTTCTCTATTTAGTGGTAAGAGGAGGAAAACTCTTAAGCCTCTGAGTGGATTCATAGTCACACTTTAATTAATCATATTTTTACAGCGTGCTGCCAGAACTGTCAGGAGGAAGGAGATGCCTCTAATCCAAATTCACAACAACAACAAAATAAATGCACTAGAAATGTCCCCAGCCAATAAACTGCCTCATCCTCTAAGAAATAATACCCTCCCCACAGCCCAAACACGGGAAAACCGATGGGAAGCAGATTTCTTCCACTCTCAGTCCCAATGAAACAAGGTCCATTAGTGAAGCAGGAGGCAGTGCCAGCAGTGGAGGCTCCAGGGACCTCCAGGAGCTCAACTGGAAGTGGAGGTGGGGAAAAGGAAAACCTGTCTCTGTGACACTGCAAAGCTGGTGTTCCCCAGAGCTTGGCTCCTTAGACTCTGCCTTTCGTGCCTGTCACTGCTCCTGACCTCTCAGTGTGCTCCAAAAAATCAGAGAGAGGTTTTCTCTCCCTCTCTCTGAGTGCTTTCATTTATTATTTATTAATGACATCCAGAGGACACAGTGGTGGTGGATTCTGCTCTGCAGTCAGACTCTGCTCTCAGGCCGAGGTACCAGCAGGAAGATACATTCATTAGACAGTCTGTGGGGTTAATTCAGTGCAATTTGGGGCTTCCTTGTTGTATGGGAATACGTTTTTATGAACTTAAAAAAAAATTACTAGACAGGGATTCAGTTGGGAAAAACACAAAAATCCCCAGGCATTGTTGAGCTGCCCTGAGGAAATCAAAGTGGAGCTTGTCACAAACACCCCTTGGCCTTTCTGTGAGCCTGCAGTGCTGAGAGAAGGTTGACTCAGACTCTGGGGCTGATGAGGCTCCCTGTCCTCTTGGCTGGGGCCTCCAGCTTCACTCTTCCCAGCCCCTGCCAGCATCCCCCCCAGTCTGACCCACTGACTGCGTGCCCTGGTGTCACTGCAGTCACCTCCACACTGCAGGGCTGCTCTCAGCCCTCTCCTCCTGCACCCTGAGTGCTCAGCAAACTGGGAAGGGGATGGGAGGGGATGGGCTGGCAGGACAGTGGGCACGGGCTGCTCAGAGGAGGCGTGTGCTGACACCTTCCATTTGTGCCCACACTTAGCTCCTCCTGCTCCTGCTGCTCCTGCTCTTGCCCATCAGTGTAGGAGCTCAAGAGCCCCTGGTCCCTCCCAGCTGCTGAGCTCCTTCCCAGTAAACAGCCACTGGTATTGCCAGGATGGACAGTCCCCTGGAGGACAGCACAGTTCAGCCAGGGAGCTCAGGACGTGTCTGTGCCTTCTGCAGCCTGTCCCTCTCCCCTCAGTCAAAGGGAGCTCTGTCCAGGGCTGCAGAAGGGGCAGGTTTGAAGCATTAATTCCCCAGGCACCCAGCAGTGCTGTCAGGGCTTGGCTGCAGCCAGGGCCCTTTGAAACTCTGATTTTAGGGATGTATCTGAGAGATTAATCACAGTCCCAGCACACACAGAGGTCTTTATGGGCTGCCACAAGCTGTGACTCACCAAACTCAACATCCAGGTTGTTTGCAGGCTTCAAACATGTTGGTTCAGAGAGTTTTCCCTCCTGCAATTCTATCCTTGGCTCCAGCCACAGGACAGGGTCACTTGCCCTGCTCAGCTTTCCAGAACCTGTTCTGATTCATCTCAACACTAACAACATCCCCCACTTCCATAAAATGATATTTTATAACTCTGACATGCTCTGAGTTTTCGCTCGTCAAAAGCCAGGACTTTATTTGTTTCCTTCTTTCTGTTTTTCCCCTTGTTGTGTAATGAAAATGTTGAAAAACGTCTTGAAATGGGGTCACTGAGTAGGCAGAGGCAGAAAAAGCTTCCTGTATTTTTAGCTAAAATAGTAAAAACAATTTTTAAGGCTTTTTTTTCACCCAATTTTAGAGATGAGCCTCCCAAACATCCATGTTGTAGTGAAATATGTATGCATAGAGATATTTTTAAACTTTTGGTTACTATTATTATTGTTTCTTTTCATCTTTGCTGTGCTGTGGTAACAACAGTGTCACACTTAACCCTGCTCCGTGTTTGCTCACACAAAGAGTTGTTTTCTTCTGTGAATGGAGCACAAGTTCTGTTTAAAAAGGGAACAATACACTGGAAGACAACACTGCTGACGTTCCTGGGGAGAGTGTTTGGTGAAGCTGTGGGGCTCTCCTGTGGGACCCAAACCACACCTGCCTGGGAGACACTGCCCCTTTGGAGACTGGAATTAGGGAGTGGAGACACATCTCCAAAGCTTTCTGTGCCTGGGGTGCAGAACTCGGGGCAGGGCAGAGGGGCAGCTGTTCCAGAGAGCTCTTGGTGTCCTTCCAGTGCTCCAGGCAGCAGGACTCTTCCCTCTTTCCACCTGGAAAATGGTGTTTGATCTCATCCACCTGCCCCTATTTGCCCTTCCCTGCAAAGCTCTGGTTCAGTGAGTTCAGAAACATCAGTAAATTTTAAATTAATTTCAAGTGGAATTTGGAAACACTGCCTTGACTGTCAGGTATATGGATATATGAAAGATCCATGTGACCTTTAGAATATTTCCTTGTCTTTAAATTAACTTTGACTTGTATAAAAGTAAAGATTTTTTTGGTGTGTTTTATTTCTGGGTTGAGGATGGATTTAGTTTTGGGGTTTTTAAATCCTTTAAGCTATTTGCCAGTGTCAGTTATGTTTTTTAATCAGTCTCCTTGTCTGAGGGCTCCTTCCCATCTGAATTCCAGTGCTGGCAGTGTCAGCTCCCATTAGAAATACGGAGCCTGGCACGTCTCAAGTTCCCTTGAACAGCTTTAGCTGAAAGTGTTGAGGAAAGCAGTGTCCTGATGATGGAAGGGACTGCAGGGAGCAGAGCAGATGCTTTTAAAAACGTTCCCTCTCTGGGTTTGTCCAGGGCAGATAAACTCCCTGCTGTGCAGGGGGAGTGTGTGCCTATGGATCTGTGGGATGTGCCCCTTGGGAGTGAGGGGTCAGCAGTGGGATAGGGTGGATTTGAGCCCTGCAGGGGCTCTGCACACAGGCAGAATTCCCCCTCTCCTGCCTTTGGAGGGATTTGCCTGTTTGTCTCCTCAGAGCTGCTGGAGCACGTCCCCACCACAGGTCAGCGTGTTCTTTATTGACTTGTATAAAAAAGTTGGACAGGTAATAACAAAAATTTGGCCGGGGTTCACTACACTGGGTGTTGCTCAGGCAGCACTGCTGGAGCTGCACCACTTCCCTGCTTCATTTTCTCTTTTACTTCTCTCCAAGTTGTCTCCATTCCCAGCCAGATGTAATTTTCTTTACGCTCTTACCTGGGGCCAGAAAATGGAAACTTCCCATTCTTCCTGGAGTAAGTGGAACTTTGCAGTCCTTCACCATGGAAACCAAATTAGTTCCTAGTGTTTAACTTCCCCCAAAGTCCAGATGCTCTGTTTGCACATGATTTTTTGGGAAAGCTGCAGCCTTATGTCTCTCCATTGTGGCCAAGGCAGAAGGAGGCTGGCAGCAGGAGGGGTGGCCAGGTAGGCAGTGGAATTGCTGTGTGAGGGGTTACCAGGGGCTGTGTGTATATAGAAATAGAAATATATATCTATTTCATCAAGGTATTGATCCTGCCCTGTGCACAGAATCTCACAGCACACTGAGACAATCTTACTGTGATACAGTAAGATCACAACAGGGGAAACCACCCTGATGCTGCTTTTGCTCCTTAGTTTCTTTGGGGCCTCTAAAGACATTTTATAGCTGAGCCAGTGGGTGGGGTCACCAATAATCAAACCAAGATATCCTGTGACCTGTCCCCTGGCCAGGGCAGGGTGGCTGCAGCCCCTCTGCAGCATCCTCTGTTCTGAGGACACAGGGATGAGAGGGGCTGGGTCCCAACCCCCTGTGCTCCCCCTCAGTGCCTCCTGCCTGCTGAACAAATTGCACTAATTGTCCAGTCAAACACTCTTGGGAATTGGGATACACCGTGCACAGGGAAAACTGCAGCTGCCATCTGTGTGTCTGTGTGGCCCCTGCTCCAAGGAGCTGTCACTGGAGTCTGCTCTGAATAATTCAGTCTCTGGGCTGCAGTTGGTAAGATAAAGGAAATGGAAGTGCCTGTAGCTGTGTGCAGTGCTGTAAGTCTTTCTCCCGAAGGTCGATATCCCGCAGGTGCCTTTGGGAGTGAGCTGGACACAGAGCCCTCTGTGCCAGTGCTGGCTCTGTGCCGAGCTCCTGGGGCTCTGGGAACACCCCTGCACTCCAAGGCTCCTGCTGGAAGCTCGCTTCTGCTCCTGCATTTGTCCAGGTTCAGGGTTCTCCCCATCGCTTCCCTCCCATGGGCTGTGTCATTCCACTGGTGAACTCCTGCTGTGGGAATGTGAAAGTGGGGCAGATGGGAGCTAAACTTGTTTGTGACTCCTCTCCGGGAATTTTTTAAACTTCTGTAATCCCACAAACTTGCATTCAGTGCTGTGTAACCAAACCAGCCTGACACGAGAGCAGACAGAGGGAAGGAAGGTCTGGAGACTTCTCTTCAAAGTCAGGGCTGAGGGACTACAGAGCACAATCTACCCCGCCACGTCTTTTCCTTTATTTGAATCCATGGACACCTGTCACAATATTTCTCTGAGCACTATTTCACTTCATTAGGTTGCATTGTTAGCTGTGAAAGTCCTGTCAGTTTTTATCTATTGTTTCCTGCCAAGTGTTTTAAACAATCAGAGCTAAATTACACAGCTCTTTCCTTAAGCAGCCCAGTGGCAGTTCCCCGAGAGGCATTCAGTGGCACGGGAGTAAAGCAGAGAAGTTGCAGCATAAATAACAGGTTGAGGAGTTCCTGTGGTTTGCATCAGCAGGTGCAGAATCATGGAATCCCAGAATGGTTTGGGTTGGAAGGGACCTTAAAGCCCATCTTGTTCCACCCCCTGCCATGGGCAGGGACACCTCCCATAGCCCAGGTTACTCCAAGCCCCATCCAGCCCGGCCTGGATCACCAGCAAAGCAGTTTCTCAGTGTTGTTACCTTGCTGTGCTTTGTAGACCTAAGTACTGCTGATGTTATAGTCTGTTCCTGGGGTAAAGTGATGAGGCAGAAAGAGCCTTCAAGGCTGCTGAGCCATTCCCATCAGGATCAGCAATTTTCTGTGGGGAGACAGAGATTCGTTCCTCATCCTGAGCAAGGGCTGTTAGCCTTGATTCACTCAAGTGCTTCTCTTCGGGAAGACATTAAGCTGTGCCTAAGTGTTTTGCTAAATAGAGGAGACCTTATTGCAGGAAACTTTAAAGGCACATTTTACAGCTTAAATCTACCTCTGAATGAGCCTTGCTGACAGAAATAAAGGGAATAACAGACTGATGCATGCCGAGTTGTCTCATGATTTTTAATACATAAGGTCATCATTTACAAACTTGGCTCCTTCAAGTTACGGATGCAAATGCTTATGTAGGTACATAAATAAGTGGCCTAGTTTTCTGGGATGCTGAATCCATTAAAATCAATGGAAATTTTGCATCTCTGAATAAAATGTCACTTATTTTGATAGCTAATTTTAGGTACCCAAATACAGAAACTTTGATCTAAAAGAAAAAGATTTTTTAAAAGGCTGCTGAATTTTTGCCATGCTTCTGGAACACCGAGCTCCTGTGTTGGTGTTCCAATTCCTCCCTAAGGTCTGGCCTTCAGGGGAATTCAAAGGAAATCTGGATTGAGTCCTGCATGAAGAATTCTTCTGGAATCACCTTGGTGAAGAAGGAAGGTCGTCACCTGTGGAGTGCACACGAAGCTGTCCACTGTTCACAGCCTGGGCTGAGGGCAAAGGCAGAGTATCCAGCAAAACAACAAGTCAGAGCATGCTGAAACAATCTCTCCATGGGATCAGGAGTTCCTGTAAAGGCATTTTTGGTGTGTCATGTTGGTCAGGCCAGATCCAATCTCGGTGCATTGTCCCTGCAAAGAAGTTGCCAGGCCATGACTTGTTTTCTTGTTGGATCTGATCAGTGGTGGTAATGTCAGGGTGGTCACAGTAAAGTGAAGTGGGAGACCTGTCACATGCTTTAGTTTTATAGCACTGAATATAAAAAATGAGAGGGGAGAGTGTCCTTTTGTCCTGTGAGGGCACCAATTTTCATTGCCTGCTGCTGCAGAACATTAAGTCTGAAATCCTACATTGAGGACTTTCCTCCCAGTGCCTTCTACCTCCTGAAAGCCAGAGCTGCTCTGTTTAGCATTTGGGCCTTGCACTTGATCCAGGAGTTTGTGCTGCTGCCCTGATCATGTCACAGATATCCCTGCTGACGTCTCTCCAGCTTGTCCAGCACCACGTTTGAGTTGCCTTTCCCCTTCCTGGTCCCACCTGGGTGGATTTTCCACACTGTGTATCCTGAGCTCCTCAGTAGCATTCAGTCTTCTCCCTTATCTTTTTATTTCCTTGCCTGACTCTGGGTTTCATGTCATCTTTGCACCTTTTGGTCTGATAAAACCTGTATTTACAAACTGGAGCCTGTCCCTTCCACTCACAGCACTCTCTAATTCCCAAGCACCAGTTGTTCCCCTGCCCCTGGTCCTGGTCCGGATCCTCCCTGAATTTTTGCCAGAGGAGCAGTGGCTGCCCCATCCCTAGAACATCCCAGGCCAGGTTGGATGGGGCTCGGAGCAACCTGGGCTGGTGGGAGGTGTCCCTGCCCATGGCAGGGGGTGGCACTGGATGGGCTTTAAGGTCCCTTCCAACCCAAACCAGTCTGTAATAATTCCATGACCCTGTAAATAACCATTTCTCCCCTCTGCTCCTCATCTCCACACACCTCTGTCTCTCCCATGCTCCTTTTCACATCTCCTGATTCCCAGTTAGATGCAGTAGTCTTGTCCTGTCCTGCTTGCAAAACACCCTCTGTGAAGAGGAAAGGCCCTTAACACTGTGTTACCATGTACCTGTCTGCTCCTGTACAAACCATTTTCTGTGCATAAAACGCTCCCCTGATGTCAGCAGGAAAAGTTTCCAGCAAATTCATAATTTACTACATGCTTCCAGATTAAGGAAGAGCCTGGAATGGCTTACATACACAAAATATTCAAAGGCCAGGGGGACCATGCAAAAAAAAAAAAAAAAAGTATTTATTTCAGTACAATTATTTTCCAAGAGAACAAAAAAAAACCCCAACTTCTTTTCTTTTCTTTTTTTTTTTAAACTGGGTCATCACTACCTCTGCAGCACTCAGCCGTTTTCCATACGACACAATCACCCACTCTGTTTATCTTTAGGCAATATGCTCTTGCAAACTGCCAATTAATTGCATATTTGGTGCCTGCTCTCTCCCAGCATCCTGGATAAACACGGCGAAGGCAATCACGGGGAGCTGCTCTTGGCTGCCAGGGGAAGGAAATCTGTCATTGTCTCAGCCTTGTTATCTGCAACCAAGGCAGACTTTTAGCAGCGTTCTGCTTGTAAACACCCTCTTTAGACACCTTCTGATTTCCATAGATGGCACAGCAGCCGCACCACCTGAGGGCTTTCAAGTAATTGCCTTCCAAAATGTGGGATGCAGATTGTCCTTGGCAAAAGGCAAGGGCCATCGGCATCGTAACACGTGGCAAGAGGGTCCTTAAAATGAAAAGATAAAGCTGATCCAAACAAATGTGAGGGACAGAAAAGGGGAGAAGGACATGTCCAGGCTGAGGGTTCCTCCTGAGGGTTTTGTCAGGGTTGCTGTTTGGAAGGTTTGGGAGCCAGGTCTGGCTGGCATGGCCTTTGCAGAGAGACCCAGTCTGTTGGTGTAAGCCCAGGGGTTCCTTCTCCTCCAGTCTAAGATGGAAATATTTCCTACTCTGTGCAAGAATTGTTTAAATCTATATCCAGACAAAATCATACCCCACAGGAAATCATCTCCGTGGCCTGCAGGGGTTTCTGGCTGGTTATGTTCTTCCTTTCTGTCTAGTGGGAGGTGTCCCTGCCCATGGCAGGGGCTTGGAGATGGATGATCTTTAAGGTCCCTTCCAAGCCAAACCATTCTGTGACTCTGTGACACTGTCTGTAATTTCTGTGCCTGCTGAGATCCCAAGGGAAGGCTCTGGAGAGATGAGTCACTGGGTTGGGATGGGCAGTTGCTGCAGCCCAGCAGGTCTTTGCTCCTCTTTAATTTCTATCATGCTCTAAAACTAAGTGACTTCAAAAGAGGCTCAGCTGAATCTGCAGTGGCTGCAGAAGAGCTGGGACAAAATCTTCTCCTGGGGCAATCCTCGAGAGGATTGAAACTGCCATCTTGACATTGAGTTATTGTAAATTAACTGTTGCTTCCAGGCAAGGAATGATGAATGGTCTGAAATGAAGAGATAAGCATGTGGATACATTCTCCCAGGCTCTCATGGACCTTCTGTGTTACTAGCAGCTGGAATAATTCCTAAAACAGGGAATATTTGATGCTGGGTCAATTCTTATTTTAATATGCCTGTGTATATGGAGAATAAATGAAAGTAATTAGTTTGAACGAGTGTAATTAGAAGAAAAGCAAGCTCCTTGTGTCTTAGACAATATGGACACGTGTATTTGGGGTTTTTTGGTTGGTTGATTGGTTACCTGCTCTTCTTTACCAGCCTTACCTTACACTGTCCACGTTTTAATTGTGACATTATTTACCCACTAGTAGCGCCCTAAGGCCGTAAGATGAGTCCTGACGTGCCAGTCTGAGAGCACAGCCAGCCTCAGTGTGGGCAAGGGAGGGATCCCAGGAACAGGGAGGTTTGCAGTTAGCCCACAACAGCTGCCTCAGAGTCGGATGCTGCTCCTGGTAAATCAGAGGGAACACTGGACAGAGGGAACACTGGACATCTGTGGAAGTGGCACTTGGCTGCAGACACCACACACGCTTCATAATGGGTATTGGCCAAACCTGTTCCATTCCTGTCTCCAGGCTGTGAGTGCAGCAAGGACCCCCAGGTTCAGGTACAGGTGGTTCAGGCTGTGGCTGCATGTCCTGGGTCCAGCCGAGCAAATGGCCCTGGGGAGATCGGGGAGGTGACGTTTGCTTTGGGGTGATAGTGCAGTGTGTTATTGGGATTATTCCCTGTCAGCTGTTGGCACAAGGTTGGGCACTGAACAGGGATGTGGTAGAGAACATCCCTGTAATTCCACCCTTCCACTTGCTTCTCCCGGTAAGAACACGGCTGGAAGAGTCGCCAGTCCTTGCTCAGGGCTCTGCTGGAGCACCCTGAGCCCTGGTTCACAGCACATGCTCTTGTTTCCCTTTCTCCCTCACTCAGGGAACGGTGCAAACAGCTGAAATGGATAATCTGACCATCCCTGCTGTTTGTGGCCATCACCAGAGCAGCAAATCCAAACATCTGCCGTCAGAAATGAGTGAGAGCCTCTGCTTCGAGGAGGACGGGTTGGGAAAGGGACAGAGAATTGTGGGAAATGGAAGAAAATATTCCATGGTTTTTTAGCTTTATTTCTGTGCTGTCCCAGAATTTCTCACTGAGAGGGTGAAGTAAAATCTGTTGGATTGAGCCTGTTTACCAGGTCACTGTGGAGTACTGTAATACTGCAACACAGTGGAGATGAGATCCATATGTTGGTGTCAGGGACTGGAGTTTATTGTAGCACTGGGGATGGCTAATAATAAAAGTTTAGATTTCAAGAAGATTTGAGGAGAATGTGCTTTAATTCCTGTATGTCTGGTTTGTGGACATACTCCCATATGCCTGGACTTCTTTCCAGTTTGAAATGTGAATTGTAAATACCAATAGGAGGAGGCTGCAAGCGGAGCTGACAGCAGTTATAGTTTGAGCTTTAAAGATTAACTGCCTCCAGGATGTAATAAAGATCAGAGCTGCCCGATCCTGGTGCAACTGCCTATGGAAACATGTTGACATTGCACTGACAGGCTCCGGGAGCAGCGCCGTGTCTCGGGGAGGGTTTGGGAATGTGCACTCCTCCAACATAACCAGGATCCATCCTCCCAGCACTGCCCAGCCTTTGGCAGTGGTGTCAGGCCAAGTGCCCCCAGGAGGGATGGTGGATACATAACGTTTTGGAAGCGATGGGAGGAGGTTACTGAATAAATCAAGAGGAAATCTTAAAACTAATCAGAGGTGCAGCCAGAGCAGCCTGTGCTATGTGCAAACTCTCTCCCTTCTCACCTGGATGTTTGCTGTTCTGCACTAATTATGTATGAGGCAGAAAAGTGCTGGGTGAAGTTTAATTAGGAATGAGCTGCTTTGTCATGTAAGCTGGGAGTGCAGTTTCCAAGGCTGGATCGCAGCCAGGACCGGTGTGAGCTCCTCGGCAGCAGGGAAAGGCTGGGAGCAGATGCCTCTCCTCCAAAACACGGAGCCTCGAGGAAGGGTTTGAATTACAAAGCAAGGGAAGGGGCTGAGCTTCCCAGCCCCCTCCTCCCCTCACAAAGGGCAATAGCCAGTTTACTTTAATAACCCCACTATCAGCTGCAGAGGAAGTCTTGCAGCCCGGGAGTCTGCGAGCGGTTCCAGAGCCGGCTGAATCCCACAGAGCCGAGGGAGGGCAGCCCAGAGGATGGACTCGCTCTGCTCTCGGAGCAGCTGACTTCCCTGGGCACCTCAGGATTGGTTTTGTGTGTCCTCATCTTATTTTTCTGTCCTCATCTTATTTTTCTGTCCCGTGGAGGCTTGGGTAAGTGCCTGGTAGTTTTCCACTTGCCTTTCTCTTCACTGGGTCACAAGGATTTGCCAAATTGCAGTGGCACTGCAATGGCAAAGTATTTCCTGCACCTTTGTGAGCTTGCTCTGGAAGTGGATGATCCAGATTGGAAAAGCTTTTGAGTTCATATGCTGCATTTTCAAAAGGGCCAGGGAGCAGATATGGAGAAAACAGACTTCCCAAGCACGTTGTCTCAGCTGGTAGCCAATGCCGGGGCTGCGGCAGCGTGCAGTGTGCTGGAATTTCGGCTGCTGGATGCTGGATCAGAGATCTCCCGAGGTCTGTCGGGCGGTTCCGTGGTGCAGATGTTTGTGCTGTTTCCTGTGGGGGTCGAGGCAGCTGTGCCTGTAGCCAAGTCTGTGTTCCATCATCCACTGAGGAGTGGAGTGTTCGGTGCTTCCTCCAGGCACTCCTGGGGAGAGGAAGGAGAAGCGGGAATGGAATGGTGAAATGGTTTGCTGGAGAGGTGTTTGCTCTGGGCCCTGATGCTCCTGCAAAGGGGGTCCAGTGGTCTGGGAGCACATACAGGCAGTTCCCTCTCCTCGGCGGGGAGCGGAGCCGCCAGGCACCAGGAGATTTCCCAGAGCGGCTGTAAAAGGTCTGTGTGTGACTGGAAAGCAAGAACTGGCCGTGGCTGGGGCCAGGGGTGTTTGCAGGCAACCCTGGGGGCTGTGGGTGGCTGCTCCAAGGTGGGAGTTCAGCCAGGGCAACTTGAAAGGGAGATGGGCTGAACCTTACGTAATGTGTGAAAACCAGTGTCCCTTCCTGCTGTCCCTGCTGTGAACCTGAGCAGACTAACCCTGAAATGATTTTTAAAGCTGTCTTTGTTAGTCATCCTTTCTGCAATTTGTTTCTTTTTCATGTTTAATTCTGAGTACAAGGAGACAGGCTGGTTCCACTCCCCTCTCCACTCCTCCTCTATTGTTGGTCTCTCCTGGTTTTCCGTACGATTGTCCAGCTCTGCTCTTTTCAGAGCCCAGAGGAAAAGGATATTGTTGAAAAGAAAGAAAGTATTTCAAATTAAAACCTGGCAAGCGCTTGTGTCCTCATTAGGCTTCAGACACACTTCCTCCCTCCCATCTCCTTTTCCCAAAAAGTTGCAGGGTGGCCAATATTGCTCACAAAACCTTAAACAGCAGCAGAATCCCTCTTAGACCTCTTAGCCATGCACTAGCCAATAAATGCAGCAAATAACAGTCACAGTTTGAAAACTAAGCATATTTATAATAATAGGAGCAACTTGGCCTGGTGGAAAGTTCCCTGCCCATGGCAGGGGGTTGGAATGAGAGAAACTTTAAGGTCCCTTCCAACCCCAACCATTCTGGGATTCTGTGATACCTCCATCTGGGAGCACCTAAATATAACAAAAGCAGTGAATTCTTGTGTTAAGACAAGCCTCACTCAGACTCGTGAGCTGCCACAGCTGAGGATGTGCCCCAGCAGGGACACTGAGCATCCACCCTGGGCAGGGAGGATGGGTGTGAGGAAAGGGGTGTGCAGGGAGGGAGAAAAGCTCATGGCCACATCTGTATTGCTTCTCATTAAGTCACAGCTTGATGTAGCAAATGGTAATTAATAGTCATGTTCAGAGGTAAACTGATAGGACTCTCCTTGCTTCCTCTTGATTCCCAGCCATCATTTGAGTCCTTTTCCTTTGCACAGGGCTGGGTCTGGCACCATCCTCCCTCCCACAGCACAGCAGTTAGCGGGAGTGTCCCTGGGCAGGGCTGGAGAAGAGGCTGCCGTGGGGCTTGGGAGAATAACAGAGACTCCTGTGAGGCTGAGCTGCCTCCCGTGGCCTCCTCAGTGCCAGTATCAGAACGGGAGACCTGAGTGGAGCGGGTGGAGACAGAAGGGAGCCCCAGTTCCTCAGGAGACATCGTTATTCCCTGTGGTGACCCCACCCCTGGAGCTCCACTTGCCCCAGCCCGAGCCACAGCCCCGTGGCTGCTGTTGTGTCACAGCACTTGCCAGGCTGGGCTGGCCCGGGGGGTGTGCTGGGGAGCTGGATGATAGTGAGTGGGATGAGCAAGCACTCAGTAACTCCCCGAGTTTCCTTCTGCTCCAAGTGGCAGAAATAGCACCTTTTCTTATGTAAGAGGCTCCCTCAGCCCCAGTGGGTATTGTACAGAAACACCCCCTGCTTTGCTTCGCTCTGACTTGCACCATTTCAGAGACCTGCAATTTGATGACTGATTTAATAAGATGCAGTTGTCACTTGTGTTGAGAGGAGATATTCAAAGAACTTGGAGTTGTATCACCTGGGATAGCAGCACCTAAAAGCACTGATTTGTTCAGTCCCAATTTTAGGTGCTGGAGTCCCAGTTTTTAAGACTTGTTAAGACCCAGACTTTAATACTTTTAAAGACTTGTCCAGCAGACAGTATCTGAAGACTGTTCCAAGAGAGTCTCCCTTCTCCCAGCACTGGTTCCTTCTTCCACCCTTTCACTACATAGGAAATTTCTTTTTTAAACAGACACAATTCATTTTCCTCCTGTTGTGCCCTCCCCTGTGGTAACACCAGCACCCAGGAATGAGAGGGAGAACGGGCCCCAGTTTCACTGGGTGGGACCCTGCTGGTGGCACTGGAGGTGTGTTTGGCTGGGGCTGTGGCAGTGGGAGGTGACAGCCCCTGCCCTGCTGCGATGGGAGGGTCCCACACTCCACTCCCCAACAAAGAGCAGGATGCAAATTGAGCCACAGCCATGGATTTACAGCAAAGACAATAAAAACAAGAATTAGGCTGATAAAATGATTAAAAGGCTTTAACAAAGCCTCTAAGCAGTTTGTCATATCCTGCAAGGTGATTGCCCAGGACACCTGCAGCACAAGCCAGCCTTTTCCAGCATGGCCCCTCGGCCAGGACATCAATAAAAATGAGGATTTATGAGCTCTGTCATGGGCAGCCAGCAAAGCATCGGGCAACAAATTAATCGCTGATTGCAGTGCAGTGCTGACTGGGAGCTTTTTGCTCCTCTCCTGGCATTGGTGCAAGGTTGTTAGTTAAAAAATTAGTTTGATAAAGGGACCCTTGACTCGCAGCACATTCCTCTGTTACCTGCTCACTGAACATGAGGCACTGTTAGCCCAAAAGGTGCTTTCCACTGTGCAAGTGTGCCAGCTTTTAGTCATCAGAATGTGACAGCACTCACAGTTCTCTGCGCTTGTCTGTTCCTTCCTATCCAGTAATTTTGGGATCACATAAAGATCTGCCTTCCAGTCTGGGCTGGGAGGAGCTGCTGATCTACTGGAAGCACTCGGGTGCCAGGGCTGTGTGTTCCTGCTAAGCTGCTTCCCTTTCCTTCCACAGAGGTTTTGCTCATTGTTCTCTAATTTCAGCTGGCAGGAAAAAGCCACCTTTGAGTTCTGTTGCCTGCCCTGTCCCCACAGTTGGTGCCACCATTGTCCCCGGGTTCCTACCCGGACCCATTCCCTTTGTTCTGTGCCGGGCAGCTCCGCAAGGGGATTGTTTTTGCAGTAATTTCATTTCTCCCTGTCTGAGACCAGACCACCATTTCCCACTGACTCATGTCACCTGTTGATGGCCTTTTCCTGCCCCTCACACAGAGGCAGTGCAGGCTGGGAGCTGGAGCTGGACCCAGGTTAACAAATGCTCCCTCCTTGGAGGAGGGGAGGAGGAGGGAGCGGCAGCCACCCCCTCCTGGGGCGATCCAGGACACGGGGGCTGGGGAGAGGGAGGTCTGTAGGGGATGGCATCATGTGTTTGGGATGTTTTTGCCCTTGTTGTGCCAGACTTGTACCAGCTGATCCCATCCAGCCTGATTTGCCCACGGATGGTTTCCCCCGAGAGCCTCCGGCTCCACACGTCTCCTGTCAGCAAACTCAGAGCAGATTTCCAGGCATTGCCTCGGACACTCCATGGGACGAGCTGCCAGCAGGTCTGGTTGAGCTGCAGGCTCAAGTTTGGTTCATCAGGCTTGGCTCTTAGTTTGTTTGGTTTTTTTCCTTTCTGTTTCCTTTTTTAAGAGTGCTCTTACATCAGAGCCGGGCGCTGTTGCCCATCTTTGGTGTTGGAGGTGACATCTCCTCTCCTCCTCCTCTGACATCCTCCTGTGCTCCTGCTAACAGCAGTTACCCTGGATCTGGAGAGGGAACAGGGCATTCTACATCACAGATGTAACAGCAACATGAAATTTCATCACCTAGGTTTCAAGAAAAATAAACTGTGGCTGGACTTAAAACCTCACGGTGAGGACTAATGGAGAGAGGCTTTTATGAGCATTGAGAATATTTGTAGCTAAGCAACCAACATCAGCAAGAAGAATAAATCAAAAGTTTCAGGGCTCTGCCTGCCTGCCTTCAAGGGTCAGGAGCTGCATTTTCCCTCTGTTAACAAGATTGCCTTCCTTTGAAACATCAGCTGTTAGCTACTGCTGGAGGCAGGAGACTGTGTTAGATGGACTGGGAACTTGCTGTGGGATGCTGGGCTAGAAACAGGAATGAAAGGACGGAGAAACATCTCACAAAAGGCCATGAAGTCAGTTGGGCCTCTCAGCACCTTACAGGAAAATAAATGCTCTTGGCAAAGTAATATCTAACACAGACATATATTTTTATTTTCTAATTACACTTGTATAAGTCCTCCTAACATCAGAGCAGGACTCTTTGTCAGGAATGGCAGTGATATGACGAGGAGTGATGGGTTCAAACTGAAAGAGGGGAAATTTAGGTTTGATATATGGAAGAAATTCCTGCCTGTGAGAGTGGGGAGGCCCTGGCACAGGTTGCCCAGAGAAGCTGTGGCTGCTCCCTCCCTGGAAGTGGCCAAGGTCAGGTTGGACAGGGCATGGAGGCACCTGGACTAGTGGAAGGTGTCCCTGCCCATGGCAGGGGGTGGAAGGAGATCTCTATGGTCCCTTCCAACCCAAAGCAGTCTGGGATTCTATGATTCTACAATCTCTTCAAGGCAGCTGCTGTAGACTATATTCCCATTTCACAGATGGCAAAATTGAGTGACTGGATGACTGTAGCAGTTTCTGTTTGAAATGGTGAATCTCTGTGGCTTTGCTCACTTTATATATTTGCACAGTTCCTGTTGCTCAGGGCTCCCATCCCCGTTGCTACGATTGCAGCCCGGATCCGAGGCCTATTAGATAATTGAGCTTTATTTTCACAAAGACATTATGCAGTGTTCTTCACTGGCTTGCACCACAAAACCTGGAAGAGAGACATTTTACTTTAAAATATATTTTATTTATAAAGAGGAAATTTCCCAGAAATGCCAATGGGAATGGCAGCAAATCAAATCCCAGCAGTAGTTTCTCAATGGAACCTCTTTTTTTTAAACACCATCTGATAACCTCAGGGTATTTTCCATCTCTGCTTCTTCCTCCTGCTTAGTCAGGAGCTGGTTAGAAATGATGCTCCAGTCTCTCCACTGCCCTGGCAGCTTTATGGAACACTGAGACCCTGCACCTGCTCTCTGCACTTCAGATCCCCTGAAAGTCCTTTTAGATCCCCTGAAAGCACTTTTGAACCAAACTGCTGAAGCCTTGAGCTCCTGCTGCCTGTACAGCTGCAACACACCATCAGCCCAGGCCTTAGGTAGAATCATTCCCTGGTCAGGGACCCTAGAGCCCCCTTTGCCTGCACAGACACTGAAGTTGGTGTTAATTATAAACCTGAGCATATTAAGGCCAGATCTCACAGTATTTCTATAGAACTCTATTCCTAAACCAGGTTTATTGTTCAATGAGAGGAATGAGGTGTAGTCCTGGATAACTCACGTGGTGTGGGCAGTGCCGTGCTGGAATACGCTCCTGGGCAGGACTGGCCAAGTGTTTGACCACTTTGTGTGGCATTTTCTCCACTTTCCCACCAGAAATCTTCCCAGAACATTGAGCATTTCAGTGGAGTTTAAAAACATATCCTGATTTTTCTGTGTTGGTGGTTGATCTCTCCTCAGAGCATCCTATTACAGGCGTTGACAAGCACAGAACTTCCAGGAGGTGAACGGTGTTTTTCCCATCTTATTTCCCAGCGCAGCCGTGTCCTGCCTGGTGGGGCCCAGAGCTACTCAGCTGTGAAAAGCACTTAGAGCTCTGAAAGCAGTGGGTGTTTCTGTCCATTAACACCAGTGCTCACAGAAGCCCAGCTGGGTGGGGAGTCCATTTAGTCCCAGTCCCACAGCTGGGCTCCGAGAGGCGCCTGCAGCCGGCAGGTACAGATTAACTGGCCCTTGGGGATAGTTGGGGGTAACACTGTGCCAGCACAACAGTAAAGAGTTGGGAGGCCATTATTAATTCAGGATGGATTTTATTTTTCATATTAGGGAAACTATCAGTTTTGGAAGTGTTGCAGACACAGTCTGGAAGCAGCACCAGCCATTTAAAAGGAAAAAAATTGCATTGGCAGGTGTAAGGAAAATGCTCTGGAAAGAGAAGGTGCAGCCTGGCTTAAGAGAAACCCAGTGCATTCAGACAGATCCAAGCTTTTCTGTTTGGTGTTTTTTCTCTTCCCACTCACCTTGGGACTGAGGGGAGGTGGGATTTGATCTGCTCCCACCCCTCCATGTGTAGGAGCTGAACTGCTCTGGCCAGTTCCTGAATCACTCCCAGCTCCCTCTCCTGCAGCTCCCTGAGGCACTGATGGAGTTTCTGAAATGCTTCCACAAGTACAGATAAGGACAAACGGCTGGAAAACAAACACTCATCTCTCCCAGAGCCTTCTTCTGCTGTGGGTGCAGGAGGGCAGATCCAGGAGCAGTGAGGGAATCCAGGACAGAGGGGTGGTCAACCCAAAAGCTCCTGCCTCTGTGCTGCCTCTGGTTTACCCTCCCGGGGAAGGAAATGCACCCAGCTGATGGTGAAACAGGTCGAGGACACTGTAGTCAGCTCAAAATTCATGCCTGAAGTAGTTGTTTTAACTTTCTGACTCCATTTGCGGAGCTTTCTCCCCCTTGTCTGGTTGTATTTTGTTCAGTCCTCTTCTGTCTGTTTTTTGTCCTGGGTGTTCCAGGAAGGTTTCTTTCTCTGAATATGAGAATTTGCTCTTCAATGCTTCTTTTAGGGTGTTTATATCCTTTTGGACCCTGTAAGTGCCTCTTCTTCACTCTTACTTTTTTTTTTCACAAATCACAGGCTCTTGTCTCCAGTTTAAATTTTACATTTAATGAAATAGCCCTGTAATTAAATGTTCTTTAACAAATCCCTGGGCAAGGTATCTCATGACAAAAAGCACTTTGATTTTATTATTATTACTAACACAGAGTAATGAAATGTTTGAATCCTTATCAAGTGTAATTCAGGGTGTTAATCATTTCAGTTGAAAGGAAAAGCTGGTCCGTCATTTATGCTGAACTTCTCTGCTCAGTGCCCTGTTCTTGTTTATTTAGATTTATCAGTCTTTACTGGGTTTTTTTTAGATCTTGAGGCTGTATTGTTCTGGCCTGGAACAGTCAACACATGTAATTGCACATGTGTTTGTGTGAGCTGTTGTGTATTAGCAGGGTGTGCTGAGGTGTGTTTGGCTTTCTGGTTTACTTTCTGGGCAAACAGCAGTAAGTGCTGAATGCAGGGAAAGAAGTTAAATACAGAGGAAGCTGAATGAGAATATCAGATTTTTGATGTCTGTGATGTCAAGCTTGACAAACCCACTAAGCACCTCACTCAGAAAAGCAAAGCAAGCTTAAAAACATCGGAACTTGCTGAGATGTTCTCATTGAGAAAAATTTTTGCATCTTCAGCTTGAACTACAAAAATAAGCAACTGTGAATCAGTCAGACATCCCACATTTCCGTCTGAATTGGACTAGCAAGCAGTTCCTACGCTCCCCTTTCCCAGCTCCTGCTCAGAGCTGTCTGTGTGAATCATGCCCAGCCCCAGCTGAAGCTGAGGGAGCAGCTGGGGCAGATGTTGGCCACCTGGGCTCCAAGAGCAAGGCTTCCCAAAGCTGGGACAGGTTCAGCTCCCAGAGCCATGGCTTGGACACGGAGCCTTTGTCAAAAGTAGGTCAGCTGGATATCCCAGATCTGTGTTTGCTGGATATCCTGCCCCGGGGCATTTGTGCCTGGGCAGGCGTGTGGCAGCTGCGGGCTGTCGGGAAGGGAGGGAAGGACAGGGCTCTCCTGTCGCTGTCAGAGCTGAGCTGATGGGGGTGGCAACAGCAAGAGTCCTTTGGGAAACCAGACACCGGTGTAGAGGTTAAAAGCAGCCATTGTTTGGTGTTTAGGGGCTTTACAGACAAAACTGCACATCTCTGGCAGAGGGCATGTGCAGCACATGCAGAGCCAGGGGGTGTTTAATGCCCCACTGGGCCGCAGGCTGTGGGGTGGGAGCAGAGCTGGCAGGGCTGGAGCACTGGCAGTACTGAAACAAGGCATAGGAGAAGGTAAAGAGTTCCAGAGGAGGACTTTGGAGGCCTGTGCCCTGGTTCCTGGCTGGCTCTGTGCTGGATGTGAAGCAGCAGCAAAGAGTGCCTGGAGCAGGCAGGATGTGTCCTGCTCCCACAGCCCTACCTGAGCAGTGATCCCTCCTGCTGACAGCTCTTCCTCAGGAAAACACTGTCCTGGCCCGTCCTGTAGCCAAGGAGCAGGAATGTCCCTGGTGTCGTGGTGCACCCAGTGCCACAGACAGGGCCCAGCTCCTTCCTCAGTGCAGCCCCACAGGCTGAGGCTCCGTGTGGGCTCCGTGCTGGTGCCCAGCTCTTCCTGAAGCACGGAGGGACACGGCCTGTCACGGGAACAGGGGCAGCACAGGTGAGCTTGGGGTGGCTCCGAGGAATCAGTTCTGCTGGAAGGAGGAGGATGGAGGGTTGTTAGTCAGCATGTGGCCAGCCAGACGTTCCTTTCTTCTGAGCATCCTTCAGCTCATCTTTGATCTGGGCTGTACTTTTTCCTGGAAGTCTTCCAGCATTCTTGGTGTAGCTATGAAGCTTTTTTTCCCCTCCCTATTCAGGCCACATCCCTCAAATTTAAGAAAGACGCTGCGATGGTGACGTGGGACTGTTGTGTGTAAAGTCATTTCTGGATAAACATGTTTGACTTCTTCAGACATTCTTTATCTCTACTCCCAGAACAAGCACAGAACAGGCAACAGCAGCACAGGCTCCCACACTCACCTCAGAGTCTGACTTAGTGCAGTGTGGAAAATCCTCCCCAGAAAGGGTTCAAGCTGTGGTTTGGTACAGATGTCCAATAAATTGAGAACTTTTGGCGACCCTCATTTCTAGACTGACATGTCAGACAGATTCACATGCCAGAAGCACACTGGGAAGCAAAGACAGGGTTGGGAAGGATGCCAGGAGCCAGGATGCATTTGTAGAGCTTCAGAGCAGCAGCTTGGCCATCTCTGGCCCAGGCAGGAGGATGATGGAGAGAACCCCAGGGCAGCTGGCTGGGTAATGATGTTGCTTTTAAAAAGGACAACAGAAGAAGTGTTGCACCCTCTTCCTGCTTAGGAGGGTCAGAGGCAGGAGAGAAAAGGCTTTTTTCCCCAGAGGTGAACAGTCACTTCTTCCTGCAGCAGAAGAAGCCTGACACTAGATAAGTAGCTGTGAGATGATTCATAAAAAAACTAATTTATAATTTGCCAGAATATAATCCTATTTGATCAGTGTTATTCAGTTCCTCTTTCTTTTAAAATTCAGTGCACTTAACTGTTCTACGAGGGTTTATGAATGTTTAAAAATTGCTTTGTGGTCCCTAAAGTAATTTGACAAGTCTGACAGCTATTGATTAAAAACCTGAAATTATTCAGACTGTAGGATGACTTGAGGGATTAGATAGAAAGTTTTTTCAAATGTGAAAGGAAATAAGATGTTGGAAAGTAAATATGTTCTTGAATATTTTTGAAAAATCCATTACAACTGTGAAATTAAATTGAAATGAGATACTTCGTGTGGAGATGAAGGAACTAAATGCTGGCTTTACTATTTAGGCATGGGGTGGAACTCAACATCCCAGGCCCAACAAATGTTTCCCTGGAAGATGCTGGTCTTGGCACAGATCCCAGCACAGGGAGTCCTTGGGGAGCCAAGTGCACCTGCCCTGTCCTGGCTGGGGACCAGCCACCCCTGTCCACCCAGCCGTCCGTGGTGGGGCTGCTGGGGTTGGGGATGTCTGTGCAGGGTGCTCCTGTCTGCGGGACAGGCGGGAGCTCATCCAGCCCCGGATGGAATCACCCCAGCCCCCCGCATCGCCCTCATCTGCCCTCCCTTGCCAGGGCTGCTGTGCTGGGTGGCAGCAGCTGTTGAGCTTGGATACCTCTGCCTCAACCTGTCCTTCTTCACCAGACCTCTGGGAAGGATATCCAGAGCTGGCTGTGTGTCTCTGTACATGCCAGAGAAATCATCAGACTCAGGAGATCATTAGACCAGCCGGGCTCTTTTCCATATGACCAGAAGGGGCCTCTTTGTTCAACAGATCCAGACCTGTTCTGTTCCTGAGGGCCATGGTTTGGAATATCCTTCACAACCATATTTTCTCCATCTTAACATCACTGAGGTTTTCTCCCACATTCTCCCTCTTCCTTATCTCGGATTTCACTCCTCTAGCAGTTAAAAGCCCTCTTCTGCTTTCCAAGCCTGAGTCTATTCACAGACAACTTTGAGCCCCTTGTTTCACCAGTGCTGTCCTGCAGCTGGAGCAGCTCTGGTGCCTCTCACATCCTTGATCTGGAGGGTGCCCAGCCCTCATACCCCTCAGCCTCTCCTGGCAGGTGAACAGGCTGAGTGTCACCACACTCCAGCAGGTGACCCAGCAGGTGACATCCCTCCACCCTCTTGAATTGGGTCAGTCCCCCGGGCAGAGGTGGGCACAGGGGATGCTCCACAAAGACCTGATTCTGCTTTTGACGGTGTTAGCATTGCTGGTGTTTAATCAGGTAATTGATGGCTGTTGGTGTTGGTTAAATTCCTGAGTGATTCTATCCATGTGGATAATCAAGTGTTTGTTATGGAGATAATCAAGTGTTTGTTATGATGATTTGGTTCCCTGCATTGAGCAGCAGATTTATGGATGTGGAGATACTCAATAAGCAGATGATAGTGGAATTCCTTGGCCTGTTACCTCAGGACACCACACAGCCCTTGCTCATGTCCAGTAATTTCCAGTTTCACTGGGATCAGAAGCCTTGGTGAGGGGAGTGTGGAAGGTACAATGTGGAGCTGGTACATGGTGTCACCAGGCTGTACATGGTATTTTAAACCCTTGTGCTATATGTGGCCCTTGGTTATATTTCTGTGACAATATTAAACTTTAAAAAGATGAGTGGAAGGAAAAGAGACCTTCAAATTTAGTTACTGCCAGGAAATAATACAAGGCACCACATAGTTGTCATTCTGCAGCAGACAGGGATTATCCATAAACCCTGCACCTCCAAAGTGAAGGAGTAATAAAGCCGACCCCAGGCGCACTTTGAACTTGGCTACCTCTGATTAATTAAGTTTTTCCTTCCTTGAGCCTGATTTAGTACTTAAACTCAGAATGAAGGATTTAAGTTAAGAAACTGTTGAGAAATTGAAGGACAGCTCTCATCCCCTCTTTCCCATCTCATCCCCTTCCCTATCACATGCACACACATGTGGGTAGCAGAGGGCTTGAGGTGGCTGCTGAAAATCAGGCTCTGAGGGCATTGCAGTCCCAGGATTCTTGTCATTCCTCCTGCAGTTGCACCACTTTCCCTGTGGATTTTTATACCTGCCAAGCTTGAAATGTCAGTGGGGCATGGCAAACATGGGCTAATTCTGGCTGCAGGTCTCAGGGCAGTGTGGAAGGTGTAATAGTGATCCTGCATTTATATGGAAAGTAGGAAGGTGTCTGTGCAGCTCTGGAGTATCTTTGATTCATTCACTTAATGACTGAGCTTCCTGGGATGTTTAAAATCCATCAGGGGCTCAGCACAGCCATACACTCCTCATCCAGAGAACTCCTCCTCTTCCCACAGCTGGGGCTGGGAATGGTGGGGAGAACCCTTGGTCTGCAGCTCCCCAGCCTTGCACAACAGCCCCGAAACCTCACAGCCCTCCTTGGATAATCGCTCCAATGATCAGAAACCAGTTCATTACTGTGCTGCTGTTGTCAGCCTTCTGTATGGGCAGGGAAGTGTTGAATAAACATACAGAGACCTGCACAGGTACAATGGAAACACTGGATTTAAGATGTTTGGTGTCCTTGCAGTGACTTGCTGAGCCCAGCACAGCGTGGTGGGGTGACCGTGTCCCCTCCTATGACCTCCAGGGCCAGAGCCCTGTGCTGGGGGCTCGGGGCTCCCCTTTGACCACTGGCTGAGGGACAGGGCTCAGAAATGCCTGTCCTGCCCTGGGAGGCACTGCCAGGGCCAGGAGCCTGATGCCAGGGCTGGGCAGGCCCTGTGCCTCCTGCCCATACACGGAGAAGGCAATGCTGTGTGGAGACGGCGGTTTATGGCCAGGTGACAACTCTGTGACTTCTGACTGACATTTGCAGGGTTGTTCTGCTCTGTAATGAACAGGGTGGAGCAGAAATCACTGGAGATGGACTGAGCCTGGCTTTGAACAGTTTGTCACATGATAAGAAGTGCAAATATGAGGCAGAGTGGCCCAATTTCCTCTGCTGCTTTGATAGTTGGTGACCACATCAAATTGTTTTGGTTTAGAAGTTCTGTAAAACATAGTTGGGAATACATTTGCTCCTATCAACCAGCTGGATCTTCTCATGTCCTGGGAAGTCAGTCAGCTCCTGCTTTCCTATGGGATTGTTGTGGTTAGTGCTGTATCCTGATAAACACTCAGGGATTGAGAGGGGCGGTGGTTGTACATGGGAAGTCAGATCTGAAACAACTTGTCAGAAATTGTTCTGCTGATCCCTCAATTAGACTGCCTTAACCCACTTTTTTTGGAGGAGAAACAATTGTTTAGAGTAATGACAGAGTCTGTTTTGATTGAAGGATGTACAATAATCAGCCCCGAATCTGCTCTGCTGCATTGTACCGAATTCACTTATTTCTCTCTATTTGTTCATAGTCAAAGCATAAATAATTTAGCATTTTGTCTCTCCCTGTGAATGTGAGAAGCATGCTTGCTGATTCCAGATCAGATGGAGCAGTGATGTTTATTACTCTGATGTTGGGGAATGATTGTTGCATATTTAATATCACCATAAATAAAACTCCTGTAGCTGTGTTCCCACTCGCGGGATCGACATGTGGCTCTCTCCAAACACCTCTGATCTCCAGCCCTCAGAGCTTTGGTGTGGTGGAAGCAGAGGCTTTGTTTGCCCACAGTGACACAGGGCATGAGTGACAACTGCATTTCCAGTGTGCCCAGCCTGGCTGGCACCCACAGCCCACAGCACTGCCAGCCCCACCTGCTCAAAAGTCATTTATCTCACCCAGAAGTACTCAGGGACTTGCACTGTGTGACAAAGCAAATATCAGAAGTAAAACAAACCTCATTAAAATAAAGTGGCTGGATGATAAGGCAAATGGTTAACATACCTCTCAACAGCAGTATTTCTTTTCTTCATTTTATCTCACTAATGCCTTTAAAAACTGCCTGAAAGTATTTTATAGTAATTGCCAAAGGAGCTGGAGTTTTTAGTCGTCTTACAATGTGTGCTGAACATCTCTGATTTTAGTGGCTTTATTTCAAAGCATGGGGAAAGCACTACACAGTGGATGAGGATCTGGGCCATGCCTATTATTCCTGCTTGTAATTAAAATTTCTTGTAAGTGTGGCACAGGTATTGCAGCATCCTGCAGTCCTGGGCCGGGTGTTCTGCCATCCAGAGGAGTTTTGCAGGACTTTGCTCCAGCACTTTGCTGAGCTCCAGCTGGTCACCCAGCACCATTTCCCGATTTCTCCTCTAAAATTCACTCCATGGAGGGAAATTCTTGTACATATTACCTAAGACACTTGCCAGAATGAAGGGAGCGAGGCCCTGCTTGGCAGTGGTGGAAAGCAAGGGAGAAAGAGCAAGCTTTGTCCACGAGCCATTTGCAAGCCAAGGCAGTCCCGCTGGGTCACATTCCTGTTCTCTCAGCCTTGGCATGGAGCACCTCTTTTTAATGGAGTCCAGTGTTCCCAGTGTTTCCAAACTTGTTTTAGCATTTGCAGCAAGCTGGGATGGTCTCTGAGAAACAGTTTGTCTGGATGTGATTGAGAGGGAGGGAGTGTCACCGTGCTGGAAGCACAGTCCCTGCACAGCACTCCCGCCCTCTGAGAGCCAAGGGATGGATGTGGCTCCCCTTTGGAATGCTGAGGGCTCTGAGAGGGTCCATGCCAGTGTCACAGGGTGGACTGGGCATGTGCTTCTCAGCTGACTCTCCCTGTTGTCCCCCTCACCATGCTTGGTCTGTACCACAGGGCCGTCCCAGTGCCTGGAGTGCTCCCGGCAGGAGCCAAACCCACTGATGTGCTCCAGGAGCAGCCACCTCCCCTCCCTGGGGTGCAGACAGGGCAGCACCAGGTCTTCCACTTCAGATGTGCTCCTTTGCTACCTGCTAACGTGGTCACAGCCCAAACACAGCGTTGTTGGGGGAACAGAACAGAGCAGAGGAGGAAAGTCCTCCCATCCGGCCCCGGGGAGCGGCTCAGCTGGAGCCAGCAACTGGACAGAGTTAAACAGATGTGGATCAGAACTGCTCCAGGCCCCTTCCTCCACTGGCACACAGCCATTTTGCTTGTTCAGTATTCTAAAAGCAGAGTTAATAACTATTTTTGTCTCTATTCTCATTTCTCACGTACTTATAAAGGCTCTGTTGATGTTTAGCCTGACAAGCCAGGCTGCAGTTTGGATGCCAAAAATCTCAAAACTGTCATGGAGTGAGACAAGGATAAAGGAAAAAAACAACTTAGATAAAAGGGCTGTGGACTCAGAAATGCTGCATGTGGCACACTTCCCAATCCTCAGAGAGACTTATTAATTCACATTGTGGAAGTGTTTATGGTGCACAACTCAAGTGGCTTCCTGGCTCCACTTGGGATCTCATTGGATTTATGAAGAAGCTGCTTTCACACTTCTATAGGCAAAGGAATTAAAAAGTGATTTTGTTTCTTAAAGTGCATAAGGTAATAAAGTGTATAAGGGATGGAACAAGGGAAGCCACATGTCAAAGGTAGGCCAAGACTGTACCCAGGAATCACACATCAACCTAATGCAGGCGTTTTTTATTGCCTCCTCCCAAAAAGCAATGTTCAGCCCTGGAGCTTCCTGAACTTTCCTCCAACACTAATCTCTTCATAAAACACTACACAAAAAAAATTAATCCTTAGCAAAAAAATCTAAGTTATTATCCCATCATTTGTAACATGGATGTGAGTGTTGTGGGCACTTCAGAGAGAAGGCACTTGGCAGCTTTTCCCAAATTCTCTACTTTCTGTGTGGCAGCTGCTGGTGCATCTGGACCAGCAGGAGCTGTAGGTTGGAGAGCACAGAGCACTTAACCCATCCCTCAGCCCAGGGAAGATCCTCTTGTGTTATCCCTGCTTTACCCTGCATCAGCCAGCCAGCCCCTCATCCCTTGTGCTTTTCTCAAGTGTCCACAGAAGTGAAGAAACCATGGAACATTTTTCTCCCTTGGCAGTTGTTTTACTCAGAAGGAAAGAAGTCTCAGCTGTCAGTGCTGTGCCAGTGCTGTCCCTGTCCCTGTCCCAGCTCCAAGCCCAAGAGTTTGAACTGTCGCCCTTGTGCCCTGTAAATGAGATATGACTGGAGGTTGTGTGGTGACTTGGTCCCAGAACGTGCTCAGTGCCTCACCCCCACCCAGGGTCCGTTGGTGTGATTCCCATTGACAAGCTGCTGATTTCCCTGTGGAAAGGCAGCCTGTGTGAGTCACACTGCACGTGACAGCTCCACAGGCACCGCTCCGAGCGCGGCTGGGCCTGAGTGGGGGACTCTGTGTGTGTGTGTGTCTGGGATTCAGGAGCTGGCAGCGTTATCTTGGGCTGGAGGATGAAGTCAGGGAGCTACAAACCCAGCCAGGCAGAGCAGAGATGCTGGGGACTGAGCACAGGAAAGGAAGCTCTGCCCCTCACAGCGAAAAACCAGTATGGACTGGGATGGCCAGGCTGCTGCTTCTGAGCAGCGCTGGAGAAGTGGCACTGGGTGAGGTCCCCTAAGACCACTCTCCCCATGTGGCCTCTGCCTGGGGCACAACTTGAGTACCCCACCTCTCCATGGGGTACAACCCCATGTACCCTTGGGCAGCAGCCTGGGCAGGGACACTGTCTGGGGGCAGTGGGTGGGCTCCTGGGTAGGGAGGTGGCACAGCTCTGGCTGAAAAGAGCTCCACTTTCACCTCAATTGTTTGGGAGCTTCAGCTGAATCACCTGCCTGTGTGTCCCCTGGATGAATCCTGCTCTGCCCCCTGCCCTGTAACAGGGTCAGCAGGACATGGCTGGGGGTCAGTCCTGTCCTGGAGAGGACAGTACAATCCAGGGTCACACAGCACCTGCTTTTTAAATGTCCCCATTTTTTTTGTGAAGCCATTTTAGGCTTTATGCTGCTCATGCAGGATGGTGATATCAGAGGCCTGTGGATCCTGAACTTTGTTTTGCTGTGTTCAGAGCACTGTTGCTCATTTGGAAACTAACTTGGTGCTTTCAGTTTTGGTGCAGTGCAATGGCATAGAAAGGCATCCAGGCTCTCTCCTGGAGGCAGGCAGGGAGCAGAGGCACAGCCAGCTGTGCCATGGCACCAGAGCGAGGTGAGTCCCACTGAGCCCCGGCTCTGGGCTGGGAGGTGCCCGGGCTCTGCCCCCTCACTGCCCACCAGGCCACCACCTGCTGCTCTCCTCTCTGTCTTCCTTGCTCCTGTGCTGGCCATGGCATCTGGGCCATGCAGGACTGGTGGGAGCCTGCTGCCTCCCTTCCCTGCCCCTCCCTAGGGATGCTGCAGGTCTCACCTTTGTCTTGGGCAGCACTTGTAGCTTGTTTTTCCTTCTAAGCCCTCTCTGTGTGTTCCCATCTGATTGAGGCAAAGATGTGTGTTCCCATCTGGGGCAGGCAAAGAGCTGTAGGGACCAAGGGGAGGGGTGGCAGGGGCTGGGAACAGCAGAGTGAGGGCAGTGGATGTTGGGCAGGGATTTGCAGAGCTGGACCCCAGAGTTCAGCCTTGTGCTTTTGGGGCTGTTCTGGCTCATCCCTGCCCTAGTTCAGGCCTTACCTGGCAGCCCTGGGCCAGCACAGCCCTGCTCGGTGAAGGAGTCGAATCTTTCTAGTCACTTAAACCTCGCAGCCTGTCAGCTGCCTCCCTGAGTGCAGCAGGTTCTGATTTATGGATTTACAGCTGCTGTGACCAGAGTCAATCACTGCTCCAACAGCCGATGGGAGTCCGGCGCAGCCTGAGCCGGTTAAACTTCCCCATCGTGACAGAGATGTCAGCAGGCTGGGGGGGAACTCCATGGCCCATCACACTCTGTCCTTTCCCTTCACCTCAGCTGATTCCTGATCAGAGCAGGCACATCCCCTGTGCTGCCCATCAGCCACATGTGCCCACGGCCACACACCCTCTGCACAGCGCACGTTGGGCTGTGCTGGTGTAAATCCAGGGCAGCCTCATCAGCTCAGGAGCAGATTGCAATTTGGTTTATGAGAGCATACGCTGGCCCCACGTATTCCCAGGGATTTGACCTAAGCTCAGCATCTGTCAGGATAACAAAAAGTGGTTTATGCACTGGCATAGTGGCAGTTCAGCGGATGGGCAGCAGGGCAGAGGGGGTTGTCAGCTCTTCTCTCTTGGATGATGATTTTATATTCCACCAGAGGAAGAAAAAAATATTTGTGGAAACTGTTGTTTAAAGAAATTAAATACAAGAATAAAATCTAAACCCTTAACTTTCCAGATCCAAACATTTTGCATTTTCTCAGAAGAAAGTAAAACAAAAATGTTTGGGTTCTGCTTTGCAGATTTAACCCTGCAGAGCTGGGAACCAGAGCAAAGACAGTGGCTTTGTGGAAAAGGCAGAGCCAGAATTGTGGGTAAGGAGTGAACCAGGATGGATCTCCAGAAAGAGAAAGGTCCATGCAACTGTGTTTATTTTAACTCAGCCTACTTGCATCTTTGTGTGTCTGAATAGTTTTTAAGTCTTCCTGTGATCAGTACAGGCTAATGGCCTAAAATGTAGGTTTAGAGATTAAGAATGGAGTAAAATTGCAGGTGAGACAGGCACAGAACTACCTCAAGGAGTTATCTGAGGCCAGGCCGGGTTGTGGGGAGCTCTGTGGTGCCCCTGAACACCTACCACAAAGGAAAATCCTCCCAGGTTCTGCCTCTACAAAAAATTCCGCACAACTGAGTGTAAAATACAGTCATTTTTGCAATGATGATGAGCTGGGGTTTAATTTGGTTAATAACTGAAGCAAGTTAATCCTGTTCAGGCAAGGATCAAACCAGTTTCAGTGCATCTGTCTCAGTGCTTTGCATCTGTCTGACTAGATTGATTTAAAACAGCTTGGTTGCCAAAGGAAGTTGCTTCTGCTGCACAGCTTCTGAACTGGGGCTCAGCCCTGCCCCTGCTCCTGCCTCCATTCCCTCCCCAGGGTGAAGCTTTGGGTCAAGCTCCCTTCTGGCTCCCCCAGGTAGAAGATGAGGGTGGAGATATCTGTGCAGAGAGCTCAGTCAGGAACATCCATGTCCCATCCAGAGGATGGGAGAAAGTGATTCTGGTCAGGAAGATCTACTGGGTGTGGACTGCCCTGCACTGGGTGGCTCTGCTGCCCCTTTTCCTGTTGCTGGCAGGTGGGCAGGCTCTGTGTCCCTGCCCAGGGTCTGTGCAGAGGTGTGGGCTGGGCACAGGAGCCACAGGAGCCCCTGGAAGCTCAGCAGCCCCACAGGTGGAGCGAAGGGGGGGCTGCAGGTCTGCAGCTCCCTGGGTGAAGTCTCAGCAGCAAAGCTGACATGCTGCTCATTGTCTTCTTTTAATTAATATGTTATTCAGTCGGGCTGAGGGACTTTGTTCTTCTGAGGTCTGATTTAGATCTGCAGAGCTTGTTGCCACCACGGCTGGCTTTGTCCTGCAGGTACCAGGAGGCACAGTGAGCACAGACATTGGCATTCAGAAACACATTCCGAGTCCGACACGCTCCCCGTGGCTGCGATAAGAGCCCGTCCCTCCCTTCCCTGGAGAGAGCCATCCCGGCTGCATCTTGAAATCCAAACCATGACTCTCATTTCAAGCAGAATCACTGGTGTTTTCATCCTGGGGAAGCCACATCCACCCTGTGCAACCCTGATTAGCTCTCAGCAGACCCCAGCAGCTTTCACAGATTCCCTGATGCACCAGCCCATGACCACAGCGGGCAAACTGAGGCACACAAAGGCAGAGTGGCCACGCCAACCCTGTGTTACAGAAAGACAAAACCTGGTTTTTTCACTCTGTACTTACTCCAGGTATCACTGTGATACTCTATCAGCTCTTGCTATACAGAGATTTATATGAAATCGTTTCTATTCCATTGAAGCAATTTTCAGAGATTAATTTTTGAGGGTGTTAGCATTGATTCCTGAGCGCATGAGCCTCCTCTTCCTCCTCCTCCTCCTCCTGCCACCAGTCCATGTCCAGGGAAAGCTGCATTGTCTGAGCTGGAGGAAAGCTCACTCACCCTAATTTATTGAAAAAATTAATTTAAAATGGCGTTGTCATTTATGAACCCAGTTCAGTCTGGTCCTCACTCCTGAGCCGTCACTCTGACCTTTCCCTTATCTGGAACCCTCTGGGCTGTACAGGGTGTTCATTAGTGGCACTTCCAGGAGCAGCAGCAGGTGTGGGCTGTGGATAAGGACTGCACACACGCCTGGCTCTGTGCTGATCCAGGTACCCCTGGCAGCTCACGGCTGTAATTCAATTTAGGGCAGTGCCAGGATTTGGACTTTTTTTTTTTTTTTTTTTTTAATAAGAGTTTTTCACAGTTTGTAAGTTTTAATAACAATTTTTACATCAGCTCTGGAAGTGGCTGCCCTTGGCATTGCATGAAGTGTGCAGTAATGATACTTGCACTTAGAAAAATGAGCTGGAGAAGTGATGCAGTGCACCCCAGGATTGCCAAGTTTAATCCCTGGCTATGGAGTCTGGAATGCCAAGAGCCAGGGTGGTCCAGGGGGGTCGCTGGGGCTGACGGGGGTCTGGTGCAGAGCTGTACCTCATGCTGCTTCAGGAGAAACAGAAGGGTCATTCCTGGAAAAGGGTTATCAGTGGGAATATTTCCTTCTCCTACCTGTATTTGTAGTATGGATGTGGCTGTTTGTGGAGGTGCTGAGGTCCCTGTGTCAGTATTCCCAGTTTCTGTTGGTATCTGGATGTGGAAGGTGCCCCAGAAGGAGAAGCCCCAGGCTGGCAGGAGAAGGGGGCTCAGAGCTTCCTCCCAGCCCAGGGAGAGAGGGAATGGGCACCAGCTCTGGGTCTGCCTTCAGCATTCCTCGTGCTTTCAGCTCCCTTTGCCCTGTGCTGCAAGAGTGCAGGAATATTCCGTGTCTTCCCAAGGGTTTCTGTCTCCTTCGAGGTGCCAGAGTTAGAGGAGAGCAGGGGACAGTGGGTGCAGTCCCTGGACTGATCACCTACAGTTACAGCTCTGAGAGGCACAGAAATCACCGGCTTCATGGGTGTGAGCCTCTCATTCCATCTGAGAAGAAGGCTCCCCTGAGAAGGATGTGCTTTAAATCCCTAAAAGACACTAAAACCTATCTGGCTCGAAGGCAGATAGCAATTGGAAGAAATTAGCTTTATATCCTGGTGCCAGCTATGGATTAAAACAACACAATCAAAACAAACTTTAAAATGCTTTGAGCTTTCCTTCTTCTTTTTTCTTTATGGGAAAGTTCAGCAGCAGCAAAATAACCTTATTCTGATTGTAAACTTTTCCTTCTTTGGATGTTGCTTTTTAAGAACATCATTTTGTTGAAGAACATAATTCAGTCTTCAAAGTCAGCTCTTCCCTATTAAGCTGAAGCCATTATACAGGCCAGTATTGTTAGACAGAAGGACAAATCACAGGAAAATGTAGTTTAGATGCTAAAACATCTATTTGTGTTTGTCAGGCTCAAAGTCATTCACCACTAGTACCTCTCTGTAGTTTAGATTTGAAATTCAAAACTTGACTCCTGCAAATGTCTTGGCTCAAATTGTGGTTGAATGTTAAGTGGTGTCTCTGAAGCGAGACTAATCACACGGAATGATATTGGATGTTTGCAGGAATGGGACTTCACAAAAAGGTTTAGAAAAATCTGCTGCTAATGACAATGTTATGTTTTAAATAAAACCTCCAGAAAAGATGAGTGGCATCTCAGTAAAGACAGGTTTCTTGGTGATTGGGATTACAGTCCTAGAGGAAAGTCTAATGCTTGTTCAGGAGAGTGGAAAAGTGAAGCTAATTATAAGCAGAAAGAGAAACTGGCTGGTCAGATCCACTGTCTGGCCACTCTGAAACACGGTGTCAAAGGTGGCTGGAGTCAGAGTGGAATATTGTTTCAGGAGAAACATCATTGATAAGGAGCCTGATTTTTCAGGGGTGCTGGAGTCAACTGTGCCCCATCGCTGCAGCTCCGCTCTGGGGGACACGGAGCACATTTTCATGAAGCAGGTGAAGGAATCCTTTCCCAGTCTCTTAGTTTATTCTGGCCATTGTTCCTGCAGTGTGCAAGGCCTGGGTAGTTTTTGTGCCCTTCAGCCCCCAATTACCTTTTTGCTGAAACAGAAGCCAAGGACAAAATAAGCAGCCACAAGTGCAGTGAAGGTGACACGGTGGGGGTGTGTGGCAGTGACAGTGGGAATGTGCAGCTTGATGGAGGAACTCTGGGAGTCCTGACAGTCGATTTAGTGATGTCTGCAGAGAAATCTGTACCTTGTTGGACAGTGCCATAGGCTGCAGTACATGCATTGAGGAGTTTTTCACAGGAGCCCCACAGTAATGACTGTGCCCACCCCAGTGCTTGAGAAGCAACCCAGTAGCAGCCAGCCAGCTGTGCAATTCCATGTATTTTAAAGTTAATTATGCTGGAATACGGGATTGTTCACACTTTATAAAATAAGTGCCTTTACAACATCAACAGCTATTTGATTTTAACTGTAAGTTTAGAATACATCTGGATAATCACAATCCCTTCCAGTGCTAACTCTTGAAGGTTATTAGAAAATTGTTTGTTTCCCACTGATAGACAGCGTGGTCATAAAGCATAAAGCACTGGCTTCACAGTCAATAAAAAGTGGGAGATACCTGGCTCTAATAGCTCCAAAAGGTAAACATGGCAGGGGTGTGGAAAGGTTGCTTTGCTGGAGGCAAATCCTCCTCTGCCCAGCCAAGGAAACAGAGTCAGCCAGGCCTGGCTGGGACCAGAATTAAAAACACGACCCAAGAAAAGAGGGCTACAAATAATAACTGGGAATGGAAAACTTCCTGTAATAACCCATGGAAGGAGCTGTTTACCTGCCCTCTGACCAGGCACAGCAGCTTTCCTTTCACAAGTGCCATTTCTTGAGCAGTGAGCCAGGAGGGTGGGTGCTGGGATCCCATTAGGAACAGGAGGTGCAAATATGGAGAAGGGGTGGGGTGGAGGTCACGTACAGTGCCCAGGGACGGTGCCAGCACCACCGGGACAGTCAGAGCTCTGACTGTGCTGTACACCTGTGTTATCACCTGCTGAACACAGAGAGCAGGTGTTTCTGCAGGGAAACACCACCTTGTGCAGGCAAGGGATGAGGCAAGAGTTTGCTGGAGAAGCCCTGGCTCGGATAAAAGGAGCTGAGACTTTGACATACAGGTTTCTTCTGTGGGCAGTGATGCTCCCTGCAGCAGTGTTTGAACACTGGGTCAGGGGAATGTGGTTCCTTCACTGCCTGGCACTCCCTGGGGAAGGGGAGAAAGTGGTCCCCAAGGCCCTGGGCTGTAGAGTTTTGGCTTTTGTCTGTACCTCCTGAGCCACACATGGGTATTCAGTCCAGGGGCTGTGGAGAGGGAGAGGGCAAGGAATGGCTTGTGCTTTCCAGACCTGGAGCCCCAAGAAGGTTGTGTGCTACAGACACCATCCCAACACCAGGATCGATGGGGCAGGGCCACAGGGGCAATTCCCAACATTACTTTGGGAAAACACAGTTGTCATTCACCAAGGTGAGAGTGTGGAGAATCAATGTGCAGCACAACAGACCCACAGAGCACAGGGGCTCCAAGGTCAAACCTTACTTCATCCCCTGCTGCCTGGCTCGTGTCCCAGTCCTGCACAAACTGTCTGGAATTTCAGGTTGGGGACAGGGGGAATTTGACTGGGGAGTTCCCAGCAGACAGAGCTCTTTTGCTGGGTCCTGCTGGTCTTTGCTGTCGTGTGGGAGCTGCAGCAGAGCTGTGCTGGGTCCTTACGTCAGCTGGAGCTGCCACAGTTCCCAGGATAGCTGGCTTCCTGCGGGGGCACAGGCCAAAGCACATGTTTGTTGGGTTCAGCACTTCCTTCCAGAGTCTCCTAATAAAGTGTCTGAACGTGCAGCAGACAGTTCCATTGCTGCAGAGAACCTGGATTATCCCTTCTCCCACTGCCTTGGGTCTGCTCCGCTCTCCACCCACTGCAGGTGCGAGGGCTCGTTCCAAAGTTCAGGTTCTGCATTTTCATGCCTTGCCAGAAAGATAAAAGGCTTGGTAAAACTGTAACTTGACCTTAGTATTTCACAGCAGCCGAGGAGATAAGGTGCTAAAGGAAATAGGGAGAGCAAAAACACGGATGGCTTGGGAGAAGGGAGCCCATAAGGGAAGAGCTCCGTGCTGAGGACCCACGTGCAGGACTCGAGAGGCTCCGGGCAGGAATGGCTCTGGATTGCTGACCAGGATTGAAGTCTGGCATGCACCATCTTTTTTGCTCCGCCACACAAAGGACCCCTGTGCTGCTGCTGCTGCAGATTTGAGAAGGAAAAGATTGACTGAAGCTGCCTGTTATTATTTTTGGCTACTCCAGCAATGTATCAAAAACCTGACGCTGGGTTGATGCTGGTGCCCTACTTTATAGAAGCCCTGAAAAGCAGATCAAGGACAGCGAGCTTGTCTCTCTGCATGGCATCTGCCAGGAAAGGGTGAGAAAACTTCAAACCACTGGCGGGCGGAATGGGGGGAGGCAAAAATGAGGCAAAATGTGCTAAATCCAGAGCGTTGTTTGCAGACTGCAAGGGCAAGGGGTATGGATGTTCTCTGCTAAGGAGGCAAGGTGGGACAGGCAGTGACTGGGGCATTTTGCTGCCAGCCTGGCTGGTGAGCTGGTGCCGTTATCCTGGGAGTGTGGTGGGGACTGGTTTGGCCTGGAGGGAAGAAAGGACCCTACAGGCTTTAAGTGACAGGCAGAGCTCCTTGTTAGTGAAGCCCAGCAATAATCCTGCTTCATGTTTTCTGGATCCTTTGGAGGTGAGAGGGTCATGGTCACCTCCCTGGCTAAGGAGGAAAGGCACATGGGTGAGAGTATGCAGGGAGTTAGTGCTGGAACTGGGCAGAGAACCTGCGAATTTTGACTCGTTTGTCAGCGCCGTGCACAGTGGTGCTGCCTGGAGGGACAGTCCATTGGGGAATCCAGCTTGTGAGTCCCTGGAGGAGGCAAGATTTGTACCTGCTGCCCCAGGCAGGACCTGCTCATCTCCCACTCTGAGACCTGCGTCCTTCTCCTGTGCTGTGGAGGAACCCCGAGTATTCCTGTCACCCGGGGATGTTTACCTCTGTTCTCGTTTTCCCCTTCAATGCTGACCAGCGTTTCCAGCCCAGGTGTCAGCTTTCTCCACTGATCCGGAGCTGCCTCACATGAGCTGGAGGATTTATTCCTTGCTGCAGACATGGACACTAGCCTTTGAAAAGTGGAAGAGGAAGCAGCTATCAGTAAGAGGCAGGGGACAGTGCCATGTGGTGGTTTTTCATTTACTAGATAGTCCTACTTTGTTCTTGATGAGTAATGGAGGCATTTGAATACGCCAGGATGACAGCAGCAGTCTGGCTCTGGGAACGTGTCGGCGTGGGCTGGGTGAGGATGGTGGCAGTCGGGACAGTGGGACCATGCCGTGCAGCCTCCCCCTCTCCTCTGCGCTGCCTCCCATCTCTTCTGCCGCTCACCTGCCGCCCCGGGCCCCGCGTTCCCTGAGGCACAGTCCATTGGGAGCCCCCCGGGGAGCCCCGCGCTGAGCCCCGCGCGGGGTGCGGACCATGGCTCACACAGGGGCCGCCGGCTGCTGCTGCAGGCGCTACTCCCTGCTGTGGATCGCGCTGCTGCAAAGGTCAGTGACTCGGCTCCCAAACGGGAAAGGAATGCGGGAGCGCGGCCGAGGGCAGGGACGGGCGGGCGGGCGGTGCCGTCCCTCCCCTCCGCCGCCGCTGCCGCCGGGCCGCGGGACGCTGCCGGGGCAGCGGCTGCACGACACGGGGGCTTTCTTCCCGCAGAGCTGCCTTTCCCCCCGCGGTTCATCACAGCAGAATGAGGGCGGCGGGCGGGACAGGCGGGATGCGGAGCGGGGTGAGCGGCTCGGGGACGCGGCCGGGGGGAGGGCGAGGGGGACCCCCGTGCGTGTGCGGGGCACGGCGGTGCCCCCCGCAGCCC
>VYXB01008444.1:164105-250378 GCA_013397135.1 Pachyramphus minor | reverse complement strand
GGGGGTGCCCGGGGGTGTGCGCGGCCCCGGCGCGGACAAGGCGAAGTCCCCGCGCCCCGGGCGGGCTGGTCCCGCACGGCGGGGCCGGGTGGTGCGGGGCCGGGGCGCGGAGGCCGCCGCGCTGGAGGGACCGGCGCTGGTCCGTCCCCTTCGCTCCGTGTGCTCGCGGTTTGTTTCCTGCGTCCGTTTCATCCCTCGGCAGCCGCGGTGCGGGGATGGGCCTTGCGGCTCCATTTCCGTGTGGTTTGGTCCAGCAGGACGGATCCTGCCTCGCCTTTGCCGCCTTGTCCGGATTCCGCCTCCAGGGTTGTGTTACGCAAAATTTCAGCGATGAAAATCAAACCCTCCGTCCCCACCCTCTTCCCACCGCGGGAGGTTGTGAGCCCGGAGGAGAGGTGGGAGCACCCCGGGGGTGGGGGGCTCTGGGGCTCTGGCTCGGTGCTCTCAGCAGCACAACAGCCCGGCTGCCCTTCTGCTGCCATGGACATGCCCCAGGTGTTTCTCGGGGCCCTGCTCGCTCTGGTGCTGTGGGAACGACTCGTTCTCAAGGCTGTGCTGTGGCTCCGGCTCCGGATTGGAGTGGTGGATCTGTCACTGCTGTTTGCATCAGATGTCTCCAGATCCAGCACTATTTAGGCTGGTTTAGGCTGATATGATAAGAAAAGGTAATTTTTCTATATGTGTTGATTTCTCTTAAAAGCGACATGTTGGTGCCATTGTGCTCATGGGAAAAAGGGAGAAGGTACTTTCTGGGCTCCTTAACATGTTTGATGGTTGAAACACAGGTATATATTTCTGATCACCTTTTGCATCCTGCTCCTGATGCCCTTCCCTTGCTTTTGCAATTCCTCAGATCTTGTCACAAATGCCATTGTTGCCCTTGCTGGCTGTACTGTGCTGGGCTTGCAGGTTGCCACTGACAGACTTCCCAGTGGCATGTTGTTAAACAAACAAATAGCCATGCTCAGGTGAATGTCATGGGTTAAAATCATCCTTCAGGTTTGCTCTGGCAAAAACAACGTTTGGAATCTGGTATGAGCTGACAGAGTCCTTTTGAATGTAATTAGTCCTGCTGCCGGTTGAAACTGAGAACAGTCTGAAAACAAGGGCAGGCATTAATAAGTTTAATTACATGTCCTTTGTGTTGCTCAGGGAAGGTGTTGCATTAGTAAGGGTAACCTATAACACCGGGTTCCCACTGACAGTGTGCTGAGCAGTGTTTCCCAGGCAGAGATGAGCAGCTGGACTTTAGGAAACGGCAGGAGAAAGTTCAGGGTAGCAAAACATGGAGAAGGATGTGCTGCTGCATGCTGAGACTTCATCCCCACGTCCTCTCCTACAGGAACAAAAAATATTCTTCATCTTCTGGAAGCATGCAAGTTCTCTTGTGCTGCTGTTCGTGGTTATTCCCATAACATCACTTTTGTATTTATTTGTTAGGTTGAAGCAGGATGAGGCACAGGGGAGGAAGGGATGAGAACTCCCATCAGTGGTCGGGAGGCAGCGGGAAGTCGGCACCCGGGCGCTGCTGCTGAGCCCTGGGGAGAGCTGCTGTGGAGGAGAGTGGGAAGCAGTGCAGCCATGGGAGCAGTCTGGGCTCTGCAGATCATATTCCCAGTGGGAACCAGCAGCAGCGAGGCTCAGGTGGGACAGTGGGCACAGGGCAGAGCTCCCCAGCTGCCCCGGCCAAGCTGGCAGAGGGTGGTGGGTGATTCACTCCCATCTGCGGCTGCTAAAATCCTTCTCCTATCTGATGTTGCAAATCAATTTACTGGAGTTGTGCACTTTGTTCTCAGCCATAACAAACGCCTAATCCCTGGGCTGGAGACAGATTTAAATTCTGTCTATGCTGCACGTGGGTCTGACAGTCTGTGCTGCTGCATTTGAGCACGGAGGACCCCCTGCAGTGGGCATGTGCTCAGGAGAGGGTCAAGTTCCCACAGGAACCTGCTCCTGGCTGGTCACGGAAAAGAACTGCCAGCCTCAAAAAACTGCATGCAGGGAACCTTTCCTGTCCAGGAGACGTGTCACAGAGTCAAACCTGTAATTTAGGAGATCAGATCCCTCTGACACTGGGGAGGCATTCACACTGCTGGCTCTGCAGCTGATGTTGGTGGGACATCTTCAGCTTAGTGCCTGGACTTCCTTCAGAATTCCCCAACCTGCCTGTGCTCTCGGAGCAGAACAGTAGGAGATTTGAGAAAGGCTCTTTATGTTTTTATCTCGTGTTTCAGTGTTACATTTTGTGTCTGCTCCATCCCTCTGCAGCTACCCAGCCAGGCTCCCTGTTTGTTTCTGTCTCTCGAAAATAGCCAGGAACGTTTTCATCATAAAACCACAGGAGCAGCAGCTGGGTGGTTTCAGGCAGGTGAGGCTGTGAAATGAGAACCAGTAGGGTTGTCTCTTTGAGGCCCTGTTTGCTGCCTCCATTGCTCAAAACCCAGCACTGGAATTGTATGAGGAGAGGATGGATTGTCCCTCCATGCTTGTTTCTCCAAGTCTTCCCTGGTGGGATTGGGTGTGCTGTCACAGCCTGGTGATACTCTGCTGGCTGTGGAGGGTGCAGGCAGAGGGGATACATCCCTTCCCATGGTAATGTTTTATGACTTTATTATTTAGCACAACAATCCTCCCTCATTGCTCTCGGGCAGCAAAGCTCTTTCTTTAATAACCGGAGACTGGCTGCTGCTCTGTAGGACTCACCAGGTCAGTGCCGGTAGCAGTAACGTTATTTCTCTTTAGAACTAATGTGGTCTTTTATGAGATTTTTTTTTTTTTCCTCCCCCTTCATTTCAACTGAACTTTAAGCAAGTAGAAAGGGATTAAAAAAGGGCCCTTGGCAAAAGGAACAGAATGTGCTGTTTGGAAAGTGGGTTTCCTGCTGTGAGATGGCTCTGGGCAGCTGGCCGTTCCCACCATATTAAAACAAAGGTGTAGGATTGGAATTAGATCAGCTGACGTAAACCAGGACAGGACCTGGAATACACAGCGAGTTATTGGAGCAGGAGATTGGATGGCCCCACAGGCAGTGTCTTGAACAGTGATGGCAGGGACATGAATTTGAACCAAGTACCTCTGTCGTTGTGTGTTCACTGCAGGCAAATGGTGTTCCAGGTGTGTTTGACTGTTCAGGAGTGGGATGGCTGACGGGGAGCACAGGTTTGCAGGGACTCTGGTATCCCTGTCGCTATGGATGCTGCTCTTGGAGTCAGGAAAGCAGCTTATGGCCTCTCTCTGTACAAAGGGAAGTCTGTGGGACTGGCAAATGTTCTTGCAGTAAATGGGCTCCTGCTGCAAGTGCCGTGTCACCGAGGGACGTGAGTGCTCTCTGCACTGGAACAGGTATTAAAATGCAAGGACTTTGAAGGCAGGTGCTGTGTAACCCTTGTCCAGGGTGTTTGCAGCCCACCCCAGACTGTGCTGGGCTGCTCTGGCTTAAGTCAGTAGCGTTGGGGCTGGCTCTGGGGGATGGGATGGGACAGAGCCCTGGGAGGGGGCTCTGCTCGTCCTGCACTGCCAGGGCTGAGCTGGCAGAGATCCCTCCTCCCTGCCACCAAGATTTCCAATGAGAGTCTCTAATTAATGACATCTCCCCACTTAGCTCTTGGTACAGAGACAGATGCTGGGTTTTTAGGGCTGGTTTGAGACCTGCAGCGCTCCCTCTGCACAGAGCAGCATCTGGTGAGAAATGTGTCTGCTGCTGACCTGGGTCGGATCCGATCGGCCGCTCAGGAGTGGGAGAGACACTGGGGGAGCAGGTCCTGCCGAGGCAGGAACCTGACAAATAACCTCCCCAAAAAAGTCCCATTAATTTTAGGATTCCCAGAGGCATCCGGCAGAGCATGGAGGGATATAAATACACATTTGCTGAATCTGGTGAGAGCATAATATGTCCTGAGAAACTCCCCCCTGGTAATCTTTCGTGTTGAACATCTGCATTCCCACCCGTGGCCTTGCAGCTGCAGTAGTTTTAAATGAAAAATAGAGTTGATTTGTTTTAATTTTAACAAAAATTCTTAGGCCAGTGTGAAGCAGTGCAGCTCAGTGATGTACGTGTGTGTGTGAGAGTATGTAGTTCTGAGCCGTGGGTTTAGATTATCAATATTTATATTTGTCTACACAAGAATGCAAGTAAATAACCAACTGCAGCTTTTCTATCTACCTTTTCTAATTTCATCCTAAAAATATGGAAATAAGATTTACCATAAATGCCGTGATTCAGGGCTTATCTGGACTGGGTGAGCAGCCTGTATTGTCAGTTCTTGAGCTGCTGGATATTGGTTCTGCACTCAGCGTCCTGAGGTAACTTGATCTGTCTGCCTGTATTAGAGTTAATTTACAGTACCATTCAGAGGAAAAGGAGAGGGACCCTTTTCTGTGAAAATAGTGTAAAATTGCCACAAAGTACTGGGAAATGACTGTGCTGGGTTCCTAAAGATCAATTTATTCACCATAGAGATACGGGGTGAGTGGGCAGTTGAGAGAATCGCTAATGGCATAGAGAGCCTTTGCTGGGAAGCTGCAGCTTCTGATCCAGCACAGGGCTCTGCCAACCCCGGGCTTTTAATGCCTGGGGGCTGGGGGTTGTCCCTGCAGAAAGATGTGGTGTTGGTTGTTCTGCAGATGTTCTGCAGGCACCACCACAGCTGGTCCTGGCTGGTGCCGCGGTGGGCGCAGGGACGTGTCTGAGGATGGGCTGTCCCGGAGCCCTCAGGCACTGTGTCCCCAGGCTGGGTGTCCTGTGGTGCTGCTGGCCAGGAGGGTGGCCCGTGGCACTCAGAGCTGCCCATTTCACATGCTGAGCCAGAGAACCAGCTGCAGGCAGTTCTGTTAGCCCCTGGGGCTTCATCCATGGCTTGAATCTTAATGGCAAATGTAGAGAAGCACCTGTTTATTTTCTGCTGCCCTTTATCTCAGAATCTCCTTGGGCTGTTTTCTAGATTCAGCCTGGCGTGTCATTCACTGGAAGGGATGGATTTTGCATGCACTGTTGACATTTCTCTCTGTTTTGGTCAGTTTTATTCTGGAGAACAACAAAACTCAACACACAGAGCAGAGCAATCCGGGAGTATAGTGGGAGCATTGTTGTTTTGCTCATGAAAAACCACGCTGAGAATATCAGACTCCTCTTACTGCTGTCCTTCCATGCCTTCAGAGAAGGCTCCACACTCTCTTTGTAGACAGGGACACTGGGTCTCTTTGGGAGCCCCTAAAGTGTTTGCCAGGGGTTTTAAAGGTCAGAGTTACCAGGATCGGAGCTTTGGCATAGGAACATTTGACATGGTGCAAGCCATAGAGAAAGCAGCTGCTCCCTTTTCTCACAGCTTATTTTTTCCCTTGCCACTTCCTGGTTTGCTGTGTTTTCCCTGGGACTACTTAATTATCTTTCTTTTCTTTCCCCCCCTCCCCGAGCTCTCTGGTTTTGCTTTAAGAGTCACAGCACCATTGATTGCATGGGCTGTCTCAAAAATGGTGCTCTGCTCGCTGTCTGCGGGCTCCCCGCTGCTAAATGCTGCCAGTGGGACTCCAGAGCATTTAGATCAGTCGATAGGGCTATCATGGCCTTGTTTTCCACCCTGTCCCCATCCCAGGATGTGTGTAACAATCGGAGGGAGCACACGAGCCCTGGGGTTACTGGTTACACAGTGTGGATCCCAGCGCTGGCTGCGTCCGTGGTGCAGATGGTGAGGTTCTGGGACCGTGAGCTCAGCAGCAGGACCTGGTGGTGCTGATGAGACAGCAGTGGGTGCTGGGGCCAGCTGGGCCTCCCTGAGGTACCCACACTGCAAAGCACCACTCCTGGGAAGTCTCACTCAGCAGGTGTGGTGGCCATTTAGAGTCTTACTCAGCTGTGCAGAGACCCACAGCCTACAAACCTCTAATAACCAACTCCTGGCTGCATCAGAGCTGGGGAACAAATGTTTTACTGCTCATACAGCCTGTAATAGAAATTACAACTGAGACAGTGTAGCAGGCCCTGTTCTTCAGGGCCCTGGGTTATTTCATGGCAAAAAAGTCCCAGGAACATTGTGCAGTTGCTGCTAACAGATGGACTGAACAGTTTCTCTGGGAAGGAGAGCATCCACTGACACGGTTCCGTTTTCCCTCTAGATCCCATCTAATGCCGAGGCTGAAAGAATCACGCTCCCACGAGTCCTTGCTCAGTCCCAGTAGTGCTGTTGAGGCTCTGGATCTCAGTATGGAGGAGGAAGTGGTCATCAAGCCAGTCCACAGTAGCATCCTGGGACAAGACTACTGCTTTGAGGTAAGAAGCCGTCAGCCCATCCCGCTCCGTGGGGCTGCCAGGGGGGCCAGGTGTGTGCTGGCATCTGGGGCCCTCGCTGTTACACAACGTTTCTGCTCTCAATTGCCACACAGAGACCATTTCATAGGTAGAAAATTACTCCCATCTTTTCAAGGAGGATCATATCCACGCAATCAGAGCAATGAGCTCCTTGTAAGCCCTGTGGCAGCGGAGCTTCCTGCTGGCACAGGTGCTGCCCTGCTTGGGGCTGTGTTTCAGCAGAGCATCCATTTGTAGGTTATGTTCACACAGATATTGGGGAGTGCTAACAATCCCTGCTCAGTGTTCCCAACGACATTAGATGTGGTCACAGAGCCAACCCACTGCTGTCAGTGGGAGTTTTGAGGACTTTGTCTAGAAAACTGAAGCTTTGCTTGTTTGGGTAAATAGAAGAATCTGTGAGTATTTCAGATTATTTTGACATCTGTTATGGCATGTGGTTAGGTCTGTGCTAGTGGGAGGGAGGAGGGCACGTACAAACCAGCCTGTAGTTGGATAATTCAATGTAGTATGTCTTGGGAATCATTTGTCCTGAATTGTGGATGGCAAAGTATTATTGCTTATGGCAGTGGCTGGATATAGAACAGGGAAATGGTTTTCTTACAGTAATAAGGTGGTCGATACTTGTGCTTCTGTGAAGAGAAGGGAACCTGTTTGTGTTTGGGCATAGAAAAGCAGACAGTGCATCCATGCTTGGACTGTGCTGTAGGATGTGACTGCAGGCTGTCCTTGGATGGGCAGTGTGGGGTAAAAACACCTTGTCTGTGTCCAAGAGGAGTCAGACTGGGGAGAGAAATACTTTTTCTTTACTGAAGTTAGCCTGCTTTGAAAGAAATGAGTTAGAAGATCTATTTCTTAAAATGAAAGCAGGTAACACGAAAACAGTCTTACAAAAAATAGCCCCAAACACAAACTCTGGAGTGGGCTGAGGTATAAATTTTCCAGTGCTGTTCGTTCTCTGAGGAATTGAATAAGTGTGGTGGGTCAGGAGGAGAACAGTTTTGTAAATTATATGGCCTCTATTACATTCCACTCAAGAAAGATAAAATGAAGCTAGATGGAAAATAGATGTGACATCCATAATATAAGAGTTGTTTACCAATTCTTTTCAGCACACAGGAGCAGAGGAAGGGATGTGAACAGTCCTTGTAGGAAGTTGACTGAGAGGGAAATTGCACAAGTCATGCACCTGTAAGGAGGAAGAAAATGTTGGTTATAAGTGGGTTGGATGAAGAGGAGTCACACAGAATAAAAGAACGTGTTAATTGCTGTCCTGCAAACCCTGCAGAGGGGAGGAAGAGAGCCAGGAAACAAAAGGGACATTGATTTGTGACTGGTGGCTGCTCACCAGCAAGCTCCAGCCGAGGTGAGAGCTAAATGGAACATTGTGTCAGTGCCTCGTGTCTCCAGAGAGCCTCCTCCAAACCGGGAGTGAGGTCAGCACTGGGTTTGCAGATCTCCTGGGATCCCTGGTGGGTACCAGGCCTTGACCAGAGTCTGCCAAGCACTTGGGTACCACTGGTGGATACAAAGAGGGGGCACTGCCTTTGGGCATTGCCACTGAGGCTGTTGTGGATCTGCTCTTCATGGAGACGTGTCAGGAACAGGCAGGTTTGTGTCGCTGTCGCTGGGCAATGCCAGCCTTACACAGTCCATAGCTACATCCTCCTGGCAGTGGGGTGGCCAAGCAGGGACGGTGCCTCAGGAGCTGTTTCCATCCCCAGCTGGCTGGTGTCCACTGGTTCTCACCTGTGTGTGACACAGCTTTTCCTGCACCCCAGCACCCGAGCAGCCTCACGGCTCGGGAGGCAGGACAGGATGATCTGACATGGCTGCAGATGGAAGAGAGCGGGTTTGAGAGGGAACTGGCAGCACACCCAGACAGAGACAAAGGAGAGAGGTGCCAAAGCCATCTGCAGTGGAAAACAACCAAGTGGCTCGTTGGGAGGCAGCTGGTGGATGAAGGTGCAGGGAATTGTTCCTCTCCTTTAGCTCCATGACCTGCATTAAGACGTGCTGGGCTCTGCTGGGCTGAACATTGAGCAGCAGTGCAGGGCTTTTCCATGGGCTGCATTCAGCTTTTTCTGCTTAGTTTTGTGAAACTTGCTTTTTTCCTGACTTGCTCAGTACTTGGCAGTCAGTATTTACTTGTTTTCTTCATTGATTTTTTTTTTTTTAAATTACTCAGCATCATCTTCTTTCTCCTTATAAGACTCCCCAGTCAGCAAATCATCCCGTGCCACTGCACACGCTGCGTGTGCTAAATATACAGTGGGCATCTTATCCAGTAATGGAGACTTAGAGGCTTACAGAGCCTATTCCTGGCCCTGCTATTTGTGGGGTCGTGGGCCAGGCAGGGCACTGAGGACTGAGGGTCTCTCTTAGGTCTTAGCAGACCAAGGCCTTGCCCCATTGCACAGCTCGTGCCTGAGCTGTCCCAGGACACGGTGGGAGAAAGACAAACTGCAGTTGCTCCCATACAACTGGGGCTGTGCTGCCTCGTCCTGGCCTTGCCTCAGCGAGGGAGAATGTGGTGCAGCTAAATTTAGCTCCACTAATTGGATCCAGCTGTGCAAATGTTGGCCGTTGTCGCGTGACCCTTCGGACGCGGGGCCGGCGAGGGCAGCGCTGCTGCCCCTCGGCACCAGGTCAGGGGGTGCAGAGCAGCTGAGCCACAGCTTCTCCTCCTGAAATCCTCTGCACACTGAGGGAAGCAGCTTTGGTAGCTCAGTCATCGTCTCCAGTTACTCCATGGAGATGCCTTCAAGGGAGGAACCCGCCCTGTACCTAAAACTTCCTTAAAATGGCAAGATTTTATCTGTCTGAGGAGATCACCCATCCAAGGACTGGGGATAATGAGTGGGAATAAGTAACATTTCAGAAATTAATGAGTTTCATTAATTGAGTTTATCCTGTACATTAACAGTATTCTAGCATTTCCAGAATCTCGATGAGACCAGAATACTCTCTTTATAAAGATAATTAATATCTCATAAAGATCATTAATGCCATATGATATTTAGGTCAGAACTCAAAGCTGGGGTGTGATTGCAGATCTGGGGAAAATTACATTTTTGGTCACACATGGTAGATACGACCTTCAGCTTCCATCAGATCAAGACACACTTCATATTTGGCACATCATTTTCCCCTTCTCTCACTTCAGTATGACAGTTACAGGTTTTTTTAGGGTTTGAGTGATTAATTAATTGATAATTATTTTAAAACTGAATAATTAATTTTGCCATGATAACTCATGTGTTGACTTAAGTGTGGCAGGAAAATATATTAGATATTCAACTTAACAGATAGTTGGTAAAAAAGTGATCTCGAATGAAAATTCAGTAGAAGGAGGGCTGGATTATATGGTTATTTATTTGGATATGATCCTCTCTATCCTCTATGCAGCTCTGGGATCCATGTGTGTCACCAAGGAGAACTTGTCTTTAAGGGAGCATCTTTCAACAGCAGCCAAAGAAATCTTAATTCTCCTTCATGGATGAGCATCCAAGTTTCCTACCAAATCCTCAAGATCTGAGACTGTTTTCAAACACATTTGTGTACCAAACTCCATCAAAGCCAAAGAGCTAAACAAAAAGCTGGGTGAGAAATGGCCCTTAAGGCAATGGACTAATGATATCATTTACTGAAAGGTGTGTTTGACCTGTTGCACCTTTATTGTAAACTGATTTCTAGGTGATTGGTGGGGATGGAGTTTCGTGGCCTTGGTCAGAACGTCAGTGGCCTCAAGGGTTTTTTCCCACTGTGGGGTACAGGAACTTGGCTCTAACACCTGCAGGGCACTGTGGCTGTACCAGGAATGTCAGAACTTGGATGGATTGAGCTTGAACATGGATGATTTTGAGTCTTCTGCAGCTGATTTAGCTCAGTAAGACAGGGCTCAAGTTCTGATTTGTGCTGTTCGTGTCTGAAGAACTTCTTTGAAGTCTTAGAAATTCCCATCAATTGAGCAGGTTGGGAGCTGCCTGGAGCAGTGCTTGCTTCAATTCTGCTCTTAAAACTGTTGCCAAGTGTTTCTTCTGGGATGTTGATGTTTGTAACTCAGCACTGAGACAGCACAGCACCGTGTCAGCAGCGATGCAGCCGCTGCTCCATGGGCGTCATTGCCTGCCACATGTGGGAACTCTTCCTGAGAGAAGCATCAGGATGCAGCACTGCCTGACCTTCTGGCAGAGCAGGGGATGGGGATCACATGGCAGAGACACAGTCTTGCAGGTGGTACATCCTGTGTGCCTGGAGAACTCCGAGTGGGAATGTTCAGGGATGGAGGTTCACGTGGGCATCGGCAGCAGCAAAGAGATGAGGCAGGGTGGGTTTGGAATGGGGGACTTTGAAGAAGCTGGAAACACTTGGAAGCACAAAAGGGTGCTGGAAAGATCATGCTGCTGTTCCTGCTACTATGGAGTCTGTTCTTGGAACCAGAAGAGAGCTTGTGCTCAGAAGATTCTACTTTACAGGCAGAGTATAAAAGCGTGTAAGGACAGGGAAGAGTGTCTGTCTGAAGGAGAAAGCCTCTGGAACATCAAGGGTTGGAAGATTTCTTGCATTTTTATGTGAAGACAGGCCAGGCCTCTTCTCATTCTGTCCTGGTTAGATGTCTGTGTTCAAAGGAAGGGATGTGTTCAACTTATCATTGAGGTTTGCTAATGACAAATCTTAGCAGGTGCCAGCACTGCTGTAAGAACAGGTTGGGCTTCTGGGAGATACATGAAATTAAAGGAGATTGTGTCTCCCAGAAGCTGATAACCCAGTGCACAGTGTGTAAACACAAACACTGTGAGATGATAAAGCACTCAGAAATAACTCTGCAGGTTGAGACTGGCGGAAATGAAGCTCAGAGGGGAGTTATTTAAAGCAGCAGCCAGGTCCATTTGGCCTCTCAGCAGAGCTGTGCATGGAGAAGGTGGCTGCACAAAAGGAGTGAATGCAAAGGGCTCCATGTCCACCAGACCAGGAATAACCACCACGTTCCCTTAGGTCAGGACTGGCAGGACTGGAGGAGATGGCAGTTTGGGGAATACCTGTGTAGGAGAAGGTGCAGGGAACTATTGGCCTTTCAGACCCTGCCTCAGTACTTGATGCCAGGGAAATTTGTTGTGGTGGACAGGAGGAAAAGTTTAGTGCCTGTCATTCTGGTCTGCCAGGCAGTGATGCTTCCATGACTCAACTCAGCAGGGTTGAGTTTCCTTGGGATAGCAGGGGTGTGATAAGGAATAAGGGGCACTTGCACCACTGGGAATGTCACTGCTGTGAGTGTGCTTCTTAAACCCTGGCTGTGAAATCCCAATGGCCAGAGAAAGCCACACAAATACAGCAGAAAATCCCTTGGGGTGATCTGGAAGCATGAGAAGTGACCTCAGCAGCGCTTCCCCAGCCGTCTCCAGGCTGGGAATCCCAGCCTGGTTCTGGGACTGGCTGCTGTGAGCTCGTGAATGCCCCAGGCAGGCTCTGAGCTGGTATGGGCTCATACCACGGCCAGGAGTGAGGTGTGTGTTCCTGTCCCTGTGTGCTTCACAGCATGGGCTCCAGAAGCAGCAGGACACCAAGGGGGAAGGTGGGAAACCTTTCCGGGCTTCAGGTTCTGCTGGAAACAAGGAATGGGTTGTTACTGTCACAGGCTTTGGGCTGGACCTGAAGGAATGCCAGGTATCCACTCGGTGTTCCAATTTATCTTTAGTTCATCTAAGGATTTGCACTCCCTCTGTTGTGGAACTTGGTGGTTTAAAGCATCACATGCATGAGGCCCATTATCTAGTGTTTTCTGGTGTGGAAGAGGAGAAGTAATTGGAATTTGCTTCCATGATTATTTTTGTAACATACAGAGCTGTCCTGTTTTTCTGCCAGCCTTAGGGGCTGTTGCTTCATGCTCGGGTAAAACTGTTTACTTAAAAAAAAGAAAAAATCCACTAGCATCTTCCCTAAGTCCCTCTCTCCCCCCCAAATCGTGGTCTGCAGTGTGCTGGTCAAGACATAATCCTGTTCCTTTCCCTGTAGGTGACGACTTCATCAGGAAGTAAGTGCTTCTCGTGTCGTTCTGCAGCAGAGCGAGATAAATGGATGGAAAACCTGCGGCGTGCCGTGCACCCAAATAAGGTAGTGGCTGTGAGGAATTGCCTCTGTTCTAGTTCAGTTCCTCGTTATTACATTTTATAGCCCAATGCATGGGAGCAGCAGGGGACGTATTGTCATTGCAGTGAGCAAGTGTAACTCTGGGTCAGCCTTTTTCCATATTGCTTTCTCCCACAATTATATTTACAGGCAAGTGCCAATTATTTCTTCCCCTCTTTTCCCAGCACGTGCTGCTTGAGCTGTTGCTAAGAATTGATCAGACCTGAAGAATCTTCAGTGTTGCTCTGTTATTGATGGTACTTGCCACTTGTATAGGACTTTCACCTCTCAGAAGCTCTGGGACAGATGTCAGGTAGCTGCCAGCAAAGTTCCAAGACTGAATAGTCTAAAGAGTTCACAAGTCAGTTCCTGACACAGTGTCTGCTTCAGTGATGGAGGAAGTCAGATGCCCATTACAGGGAGTTCTGGAGGCAGTAGTAGAATGTGCTTTCCCTTCTCCAGCCAGTTGAGGTGCAAAGTTATCTGCTCTGAGTTTTACAGGAACAAATCCTTCTCTTCACAACAACACGGGGACACTCAATATGAGCTTTTATGGCCCACTAAGTACATCCTCAGATAAAATATACAGCTGCTTCTCCCTCTCTGCACTGGAGTTGGCTGCAAGGATTGATCAGGAGTAGTGCAGGATTTCACCACTGATGAGCTCAACCACAGCTTTTTCTGCTGGTCAGAGAAGACCCAAATGATCTGGGAACTCAATCCACACAAGTTCAGTGCTGGCCTGGTGGGTTCTAAAGGAGCCCTCAGCCTCAATTTGTTGTTCTTGACACAGTGCCAAACGTCAGGATGAAAGGTTTGCTTCAGTGTGAGAGCTGGAGCAGTGGAGGGGACAGGGGAGAGGTGAAGCTCTGCCTCTGGCAGCGTGTTCCTGCATGTGGAGTTCAGTGGCTCCAGTGCTTCCCGAGGGCAGCAGCCCTGGCAGTACTGACCGGAGAGAGCTGTGGGAGGTCTGTGTGGTCACACTTGGCATGGAGAAGTCCTGGGAATGAGTTGAGGCTATGGATGTGACTATGGCTTTGAGGTGCAGTGTTGAGTGGAAATCCATTTGGAAGTGTGCCCTCATCTCAAAACATTCAGTAACTGGTGGCTCTCTTTCTCTCTTTGTTTGAGTTCATACACAATAAACTCTCAGTATCTGACTTGAAATTTCTGTCAGGAATTCAGTGTTCTTGTGCAGTTCCTGTGTGGACTTCCTGAACCTACAGTGCTGCATTGTGGACTTGCAGCAGCAGTGTTCCTGCCCAGACTCCTGGGCTGAGCAGAGTAAGACGTGGCTGCTGTTTCAGTGAGGGGTTTCCAAACAAAACAGGTTTTGCAGAATCCCAGCAGCAGTTCAGCTGCCAGTGCTTTATCTTTCAAGTCGCTCCTGCAAAAAATACCCCTGGATGTTCTTCCAGGATGAGGTCAGCATCACGAGGGAGCTCTGAAAGATCCCCAGTATTCTTGGCTCTGTTATTGTTTAAAAGATATCCAAGGCAAATTTCTATTTCTGAATTGTCACGATTCTCCCCTGGGACTCACTCTCCTTCCCATAATTCTTCTTAATATTTTACTTGGGTGCTCTGGACTTCTGCCCTAAAACATGGTTTCTTCCGTGCCAGAGGTGGTGGCATTCCCGTGTGGATGAGGTGATCCCTGGGTGTGCATTCAAGTCCCTTTATGTTGCTCTGCTACAAAGCAAATGAACTCCAGGGCTGTGAGATACCTGTAAAAGCTTCTGCTTTGCAAAAGCCAGTCATGATCAGTGAGGTTCTTTCTGATTTTTTGGAGGCCCTCTTGGCAGGGAATGGGAAACAGTACATATATGATTTGGAAGGGTTTTATCTTCCTTCTTCCTTATATTAATTGGCACCAACAGACATGGAGAGCACAGTGATATTTTGGAAAATTAACATAAGTAGTGTTATTATGCAAATTCCTGAGAGCCAGTATTTCCTTAAAATAAAATGTAATTAAGCCTCCGCTCATTTAGCACATCCGAAATAATTAAATCATATCTCCAGTTTTGTTGTGCTTGGCTTTGTGGTTGGTTTTTTTATTGACCTTTTTTTATTTTGCATCTTTTTTTCTTTTTTTTTTTCAGGACAACAGCAGAAGGGTGGAGAATATGTTAAAGTTATGGATTATTGAAGCCAAGGACCTGCCAGCTAAGAAAAAGTACTTGTGTGAATTATGCCTGGATGACGTTCTTTATGCACGAACTACCTGTAAATTGAAAACTGATAATGTCTTTTGGGGGGAGCACTTTGAATTTAATAACCTCCCATCGCTCAAAAACATTACGGTGCACTTGTACAAAGAGACTGACAAGAAGAAGAAGAAGGACAAGACCAACTTCATTGGGCAGGTGAACATCCCCGTCAGCTCCGTCACGGGCCGGCAGTTCGTCGAGAAATGGTACCCGGTGGTGAGCCCCAACCCCGGGAAGGGCAAGTCCCCAGGGCCCATGATCCGCATCAAATCCCGCTACCAGAGCATGAGCATCCTCCCCATGGAGATGTACAAAGAGTTTGCTGAGTACATCACCAACAATTACATGGTGCTGTGCTCGGTGCTGGAGCCCTCGCTGAGCGTGAAGAACAAGGAGGAGATGGCGTCGGCGCTGGTGCACATCCTGCAGAGCACGGGCAAGGCCAAGGTAGGACCCTGCACCCAGCATGGGGAGCACGCTGCTGTGTTGGGGCTGGGGGATCTCTGCATCACCTGGGCTTCAGGCCCAGCTGGGCATCGTTCCTACACTCTGTTCTGTTCCTAATGACTCACAAGTTGGTAGCACATGCCGCGCAAATTGCTTAATTAGCAGAGAGGTCGGTGGGACCAGGAGATGACAGAGTCACTTTCCTCTGCTCCTGGAGGCTCAGGGGCCGGGCTCCTGCTGGATAAACAGGCACAGAGGTGAAAGTAAGCAAGGAGGCAGTTTTTAGGGATGGAATGTAAGCAGTGCCGGCCCGAGCTGAGCAGCCTGTGTGTGCTGGGTATTGGGGTGTTCCTGGGGAACACGGCAGGAGCTGCATGGGAGTGAGCAGCCTCTTGAGAATTCCTGGGCAAGTTGTGTGGGCACACGTGTCTCTGGATCAGCTCTTGGGCTTCAGGGTCTGTCCTGCTGCTCTTGGAAGGGGGGCAGTAGTGTGGGAAGGCCCAGGGGTGCTCCCAGGGCAGTGCCCGTTGTGGTTTGATGTCACTGACTTGCTCCTGGTGGAAGTGGAGCCTTTGTGGACCACTTTGAGCCTCCTGCCCAGTTGATAATCCTCCAGCACATCTGGGGAAGAAGCAGGCCAGGAGGAGGCAGAGAGTGGGGTTTGCTCCTGGTTGTGATTTGTGAGGGTGCAAGCAGGGTGAGCAGAGCTGGAACCCCCTTCCTTGCTGAGCACGTGGGGCACAGAGTGACCCACCTGTTGCAGAGCATCCCCCATCCCCGCGTGGCCTGGCACAGCCATGGCAGGCAGTGCCCGTGCTGGGGCTGCAGGAGTTAAAGCATCAGCGTTTTTCTCTGTTACTGTCTCCCTGAACTCTGCAGGGGAGAGCTGGGGAAGAGCAAGATGTCCAAAGCCCTTGCAGTGCTGAGGAGACATGAGCTCCTCACCTGAGGGGGAATCACAAGGCTCTGCTTCCTCAGCAGCTGCCGCTGCTGCCGGGGACCGCGGCCGGGCTCGTGGCTTAGACTGAGTTACCATCTGTCCGACGGAGAACTGGCTTGGCCTCCTGATCTAGTTCAAAGCAGGCAAAGCTCACTGAGAGGATTGTGGGGCCGGGGCCCTGCTGTTGCAGCAGCAGCAGAGAAAATAGCTCAGTTAAAGCCCTCGTGGTGCCAGACAGCAGTGTTGGACCCCAGGAGTGCAGGGAAGGACCATGGTCCTGGTCCCCTCAGAGGCCTGTGATTCGTGGTGTGTGGAACAGCACTGTGGTTGCACAAGGAGATGTCATTGGTGTCTCTCCTCACTCCTTGTGCCCCGTGCTGTCAGTGTGTGGTTTCTGGGCACAGCCTTCTGCCAGTTCCAGGGGCTCTGCTGCCCCTTGCTGTGGCTCCAGCAGCTCTAGTGCCAGGGCTTGGGGGGAATAGCAATGGCATGAAAGACCTGTCTGTGATGAAAAAGTCTTCAAGTGTCACCCCCATCTCAGTCACCGTGGATCGTGTGTGGGCACGGCTGAGAACAGTTGTCACTGCTCCAGCCTTTTTCCTCTGCTCCTCAGTACTGGAGAGGCTCCAGAGAGAGCAAGTGTGTTTCCAGACATGTGTCTGCATCAGTGCTTGAGATCCCAGAGGCTCTACACAGGGGACACAGCAAACAGTAAACAGACTTGATGACTTTCCCCCTAAAATGGAGCTCCTGCTTTCCCTGCCTGTCATCTGCCATCAGCATTAGCACAGGGTTTGGGGAGCTGTCAGAGCAACAGGAGTTATTGGAGCATGGGAACCAGGTGGTGCATCCTGAGCTGGACAGGCAGAGGGAGGGAAAAGCAGCAGTAAGGTAACAAAAGAATGAATGAGAAAGGAAAGAACCCCTCACCCCTGCTTGGGGGGTGTGGGTGCACCCCCCTGCCCCTGAGGAGAGCTCCAGCCCAGCAGTGGGAGCACCCTGATCCCAGGCCCTGTGTGCAGGGCCAGCAGAGCAGTGACCCCCATTCTCCAGGCCTCTGTCCTCCCGTGACCCTCCAAAGCTTGTCTGGGCAGGGGATGGATTCCCTGTCCTTGTGCCTCACCAGGAGCCTTCCCAGTGAGCCCCTCAGAGCTCCCCATGCCCTGCAGACCTGGCAATCAGCAACCACTGATTTGTTTTGCTGATAAAGGGGGTTTTGTGGCTCTTGGCTGCTGTAGCTGACCCTAAAGCAGCAATTACAGTTGGACTGAGGAACAAGTGTCCAGTAGATTATCAAGAAGACTCGTTAGCAGCTAATTGGTGTTGGGCTGGCTCGGGCCCTGTCTCCCTGCAGGGAAATACAGTGTGATCCCTTAATGAGGGATCAGGTCCCTGCCCTGCAGGAGAGGTGTGATGTGGTGGGGCCACGTGGCAGCCACAGCCAGGTCCCTGCCACCAGTGTCCCTGTGCAGCCCCCTGGATAGATACAGGGCCATCTTTACCCACAGACACCCCACTCTGCCATGCTGAGCTGTTCCCTGTTTTCTGAAGCTGCACTGCCCAAGTCCCTCCTGCCAGGGAGGACACCTGGGGCTGCAGCTGGAAAGGGGACAAGAGCTGTAGGTGGATTTTCTGCCTGAATACCTGTTTCTTCCTGGGCTGTACCACAATAGCTTTTACAGGTGGAGCATGAAAGCAGAGTCCTCTCTGGAGCCAAAGTCCCTGCTTCCCATGATCTCTGTTTGGGAGAGGGAAGAGCTTCATCCCTACAGCACTGCATGAGGGTTGGTATGAAACAGGAGATGCCTGGAAACCCCTGAGCATCTGCCAAGGCAGTGGGTGGAGGGGAAGAGGGTTTTGATACGGCTCTGAGGCAGGGAGGGAGCTGCCCCAGCCCACTGGAAAATCTGACAGACACCCGGCGCTCACTGAGCTCTCAGCACACATGGGTGCTCATTCCCTGGCTTTGTGGCAAGGAGAGGCTGGAAGAAGGATGTTGTTTGGTGGCTAAAACACAGATGTGGGCTCTCAGCTCTGTCCTTCACTTGTTACCTGCCTCCACCTTCCCACTGGTGACCTGCTCCCTGTAAGGGTGTGGAGATGCCCAGCTATTTTCATGTGTTTTACAACCCACAGATGAAAGACACAAAGTCGTGAAGTGTTTCTGCCGTGGTTGGTGTGACTGGGAGTGCTCACCCCTGCTGTTAGCAGGGCTTGTGTGGTCCCTGTGATGTGGTTATGGGTAGACAAGCTGCATCCTTCCCAATGGACTTCTGATGCTTCCAGAATATTCGCCATGCTTAGATTTGTTTCAGGGCTGCCTTAGAGCTTCTGCAGCTCAATTCATGGCTGTAAATATATAAAAACCCTCTCTTGTCCAAAGAGTTGGTCGATCAAACTCAGCATTAGATAAAGCTCTAACAAACTGGCTGCTCGCTGGAAATAAATATTTATGGTGTTGGGAATGGAGTGAAGGATCAACATGTGTCCCTGCTTGTTTGTGCTGGGAGGATTTGCCTCAGCAGAGCAGATGTAGCTGCTCTCCCCATGTGAGTCTGCTGGAACCCCACATTCCAGTGGCAGAGCCATTGTTGGATCAGGGCTCCGGGACCTCCCAAAAAGTGACTGCTCAGCTCAGGCAGGGACAGGGACATGTGGCACAGCTGGGCTTGGAGGCTGGTGGCACCAGGGCTGGGTTGGTCCCTGCAGGGAGCACTGCTCCCTTCTCCATCCTGGAAAGGCTGAGGACACAGGGAGGATGCTGCACACGTTCTGCCACAAACAGACCAGCAGCAGCCATGTGATTTCCCCCACAAAGAGTTTATCTCTCTGGTAATATTTTCATTCCACAGTGGAGCTGATCAGTGCTTTAATCAGTTTTATGAGCATCCCCACTGTTTTTCCCCCTGTCCCCAAGCAGAGCAGTCAGGGTGGTTGGCAGGACTGGGAACACCAGTAGGTGTAGGGATCAGTGTAGGGATCTGACTCTCAGGGTGATGGGCACTTCCCAAGCCTCCTGTGTGGGATCCAGCCCCTCTGGCCTCACAGGGAGTGGTCACTCAGTGTGTTAGTGTTGTATCCCTAAGGTGATGGGCAGAGATTCCTGTGTGTTAACCCTCACATTGTCACTTCACTGCCTTTTCCCAAGGAGAATTAGAAAATGCCAGAAGCACTGAGGATTTGCTCCAAGGCTTGAAGGAGGGCACACCCCTACATTTCCCAGCAGAGAAGTGTCTGGAGCAGATTCTCAGAGGATCTGTGTGGTGGAATAGTCTAGGACTGGGACTGGGGTCCTCTGTTTCACATGGTCTGTCCAGGACCCAGTTGCTGCACCTCTGCTGCTCTCCTTGCACAGCTCAGCACTGCTGAGTGCCACGTTTCCCTCCCCTGTAGGTGTGTCCCAACACTCCTCCACCTGTAACCTACAGCCCTACCGACCCCTGGTGTTTTTCACCTTTGCATAAAGGCCCAGCTGGACTCTGAGCCAGTCTTTGAAATAAGCAGTAATCTTATTACCTTTATCAATTCAATCCTCTTAAGGTTAAGTCAATCCTATTAATCAGGCTTGTGATTTGGAGAACCTTATTATTTCAGAGTCAATCTGCCCACCAGTCAGTTATGATATCAGGAACAATCAGCTCCAGCCCGGGGGGTGTGTGACCCCCACAGTGTGTGCAGGGGTCTCCTCAGCTCCCTGACACCCCTCGTGCTCCAGCTGTGGGCAGGAGGACCTTCCCCAGGGGGGAGAGGTGCAGAATCCTTCCTGGGTTTGAACAGGGTATATCCTGCAGGTCTTGTGTTGTGTGTTGGCTCCCTGGGAAGCTCTCCTGCTCCCACCACAGCCCTGCCAGGCACCCAGCTGTCTTCATCCTTCTGCCTCCCAGGCTCAGGAGCTGGAGGGGCAGGCATTGCCAGTGACAGCCCTGGGCACAGGGGCTGGCACTTGGAGCCCCCTGGGACTGGGATATTTGATGTAGACAGACCCACAGTGGTAGGGTGGACTCCCTTGGCACTGGCAAGCTGTGGGATCAGGCTGCCAGGCTCCTGCCCACATATCTGGAGCTGTGGAGGAGCTGCCTTGGAATAGCACACGCTGCTGTGGGCTCATGCCTGGATTGTGTGCAAAGCACTGGAGAGCAGCACAGCCTTGTGCTGTCATGCTCTGAATTTATTCATTTATGAATTGCTCTTCTTTATCAGCATATGTGCAGTGGCTGGGGTCACACAGGTTCAGCTCTGTCCAGTCTGAAGCAAAAAGCCTCAAAATAAACATGGAAACAAGCCTGAAGAACACTGGCACAGCCCTTAATTTTGACTATAGACCTTTTCCTTCCCCTCTCGACTCCGATGTAATGAAATAAAGCATCTTATTTTCTTCCATTGCCAGGGGCCCTAACTGAAAACAACCCCCTGCTGATCTCTGCTGCTCAGAAACAGGGAGTTTTATTGGCTTTAGTTATTGCATTTTATTCAGGACCTTGTATGTGGGTGAGTGAGGCCCCCGGAGGGATTCCACAAGTATTTGCATTCCATTTGTGTCTTCTGAGTGCTGGCTGCTGGAGTACTTAAGGCAGAGATACCACAAGTGTGATCCAGAGCCGATGTGGCGTTTTTGTGTGGAGGGAAGGACTGGAAGCTGAGGTCTGGACAGAAATGGCAGGATGTCATGGGAACTGACCCGTGGACAAGGCGTCTTTCCCACGGCTGCCTGGAGCAGTCCCTGCAGAGGACACTGCCTGGGGGCACTGGGACCCCGGGTCCATCCCAGGTCCATCCCTGCAGCCCAGCAGGATGGCTGCTGCAGCCCTGGGCCTGCAGGGACAGGGGGAATCCTGTGGCTGCTGCTGGCTGTCCTGGCTCTGCCCTCTTCCCCTGCACAGTTACAAGGCCAGATTCTGCTGTGCTAAGCCCAGCTTTGGGTGCTGTGCCATAATCTCTGGGATTTCAGCAGCTTTCCTTTCTGCTTTGGAGACAAAGGTTCCCTTTCCCAGCTGGTGAACTGCAGGTGCTCTGTAGGGAATGACAACAGCAGCAGAGATTTCCGGGGGATATTTCTGGCTTTGTGTTGAGTCCCACTGTGGAATTTTGCCTCGTTTAAATTCTAGTGAATTCTGTAGATCAGCTAAAATCATCCAAATTCACATTTTCTCTGCCTACCACTTGGCCCCTGGGTTTCCAAGACTCAGGCAGCCAGTCCTCAGCCAACAAGAGGGGAAAAAGCAAACACTTGGCTGAGAGATGCTGTAAAACTCGGTGTTCCTGAGATAATTAGTATGTTGGGAAAGTGACAGGAAAGAGAATCAAGCAAAGCCAAGGTCAGTGGCTGCTAATTAAGAATCAGCACCTTGTGTCAGCCTGAGTGGTGGCTTGGAATTGAAACGTACCCTGGGAGAGCCCCGGGAAGATAAAGGTGATAGAGTTACCCAGATAGCAGCTAACGGGATTTGAGCAGGGTTTAAAGTTTCATCCCAACTTGGCTGATAAAAGGGGCAAAATGAGAGAAAATAGCAGGGGGAGGCTGTGCTTTGCTTCCAGGGGGGATTTTTGCCTCTGCAGCTGCTGGAGCATTGCAGACATAGTGGGATCTGAGGAAAGGCATCTTCTGACTAACGAAATAATGGAAGTGACTTTTCATTTATTTAGCCCAAAGCTCCTTCTTGGCTTTTTTGAAGGTTTTTGGAGGAAGGTCAAGGCAGCACGTTGGTCCCAGTCACAGTGTTGTGGGAATGTAGGAGCATTGGGTTGTTGGGTGCTCTGGGAGCTGTGCTGTGCTTGGGAATGGCAGGGACAGGACCTGGGACACTGTGTGGCAGCCTGGGGTGCTCCTCCTGCCCCTGCCAGCAGCCAGGGCTACCACTGGTAGCCTGGAGAGGAATGAAGGAGAATTTCTTAGTGGAAGGTTGTTACTGAGCAGATTATTCTGTGTTAGTGGAAGGGAGTTTGAAAAGGTGCCCTTGGTTGTGGAAGTGGATGTGTGTGTCAACATTTCTCTGTCTCCTGCAAGGGGAAGCTGTCAGAGGGTGACTTGCACAGTGCCAGCCCCTCTTTCCATTGTCATCCAGGTGAGTGGTGACACTCAGCACCTGGTGCAGGAGGAGGAGCTGGGCAGAGAAATGTATCAGCATTAGGAGCTGCCTGGCATTCCTCCTGCATTAGCCCTGGCTGCAGCACAGGAGCTGCTGACCCTCTGCTCAGTGAACTGTGTGGTTGAAGCAGACCTGGAGCTCTCTCTGAAATGCTGGTTTTCCTCTAGAATTTGCAATCCAAGAGCCCAGGGGCAGCTGTCAGGGGCTGCTCCTGCTCACCCCTTCCATTGCTGTGCAGCACAGAGGATTATCACAGCACGTGATGGATTTGGTTGTGTGCACATCGACCAAAAACGTGCCCAAAATGGGCTCTGTTGCAGTGCTGTTTATCTCCAGGAACGCTGAGGAAACAGGACTTTTGAGCATCTCAGTGCATATCCAGGCTTGATTCTCAGCTGTTAATTGTGGGCACAGCTCGTGGCATGGGAGCATGGCCCTGGTTTGCAGCAGGGCACTTGGACACCAAACACAGCCACGTTTCACAGGGGAGAAGAGGTTTCACCCACACAGCGTGAGGCTGCTGCCAGCCCAGCCACTCATGGAGGGGCAAATGCAGTGCAGGTCTGGCATGAGTCAGCAGGGTGCAAAAGTTGAGGCTCCCCAGAGATTTATTTCTGCTCTTGTCCCTGGGAGGGAGCTGGGCAGTAAAGGCAGGTGCAGACACAGGATCACCCACAGCACCTCCACTCCCTCGGGTGTCTCACGAAGGTGGGACCCGCCGGGGCCGGGGCGGCGGCTGCTCTGCGGGACCAGCACGTGTCTGTGTGTGACCCACCATGGGCTTTGCTTTCCAGGATTTCTTGACTGACCTGATGATGTCTGAAGTTGATCGCTGTGGTGAGAATGAGCATCTCATTTTCAGGGAGAACACACTGGCCACCAAAGCAATCGAAGAATACCTGAAGCTGGTGGGGCAGAAATACTTGCAAGATGCCTTAGGTACGTACAGAGCTTTGGCAGGTCTTGCCCAGAGGGGTTCTGCAAGCTGCAGGGTGGGGACCATCACCTGAGCCCTGATGGCCATCAGAGGCACCAGCACTTACCTGCTGGAGGGTCTCCTTAGCAGCAGGTCCCAGCCTGGGCATGGCCATGAGGAGCTCTCTGCTCCCAGGGGAAGGTGACCGCTGAGCTGGCACTTCCCTCTGCTCTCAGAGGAGATAACAAATGGATGTTTGAAGGCATTATGCTGCCTGCCAGGTCTTCTATCTCAGCACTGGCCCTGTCATGGGCTGATTGAATCCTTCCCCCCTGACACCCCCCACCAGAGACGCTCCTCCAGCGCTGCCGAGTCAGATGAGATCTCCCCAGTCGCAGTGATGAGCTGCCTCCTGCATCACCCAGCACTGGGAACCCTCCTGGTGGTTTTGGGGGTTTTTTTTAAGTGCTGGCTCTGTTTATGGCTCCAAAAATATTTCTCTTGATGCAAATGAAAATAATTAGAAGCTTCTGCTTCTGGGCAGGTCAGGAAGGAATTGCTGTGTGCAGGCAGCACAGCACGAGCATGGGGAGAGGCTGCCTTGGAATGAGCTCAGCCAGAGGCAGCAGCTCCATTGGATCCACATCCCAGAGCGGGACGAGCAGAGTTTCTACAGAAGTGTTAATTTTTCAATATGTTGGGTTCCTGCTGGTGGATTTGTGGTATTTTAGCAAGGAGAAAAGAAGCATAAATACTTTATTAAGAGAATAATAATAATGACAGCATTGAGGAAAGGGAAATAATTGGTCAAATTCAGGCAAAGCAACAGAGAGCCCACAAGAATAGCAAAAGGAATATTATTTATCTCTACCTTGTAATGCTTCTGGTTGAAGGCAAGCCTGTAAGTAGATTCTCTCATATAATTTCTCAAAAGCTGGAATATTAATGGAATCAGAGAATTTTGAAATATTCCCCTTTTTGGGGCTCCATGCCACCAGGCCCATCTCGTGCAGGAGGAGCCTGGGGTTCCTGTTCGCTGTCAGGGTGCTGGTTGTGAGTGACCTTTTGTCAGTGGGATGGTTCCCCTGCCTGTCCCCAGCGTGGCACTGCCCTGGAGCCACCGGGCAGGTAGTGGGGCTGGGTAAGAACAGCAGGCATCACCTGCAGGTGAGCAGAGTGGCTCCAGAGCTCCCTGCCAGAGCTGAAAATACATTGGAGAGACTCTCCAGTATATAATTAAAATCTGTTTTGGCAATAGGGAAGGAATGCAGACTGGAGTGGTGAGAAAACAGGATGGGAAAATCCAAGGCAGACAGGAATTAGGAGCAAACCACCTGGAATGAGAAGAAAACCAAAGCAAAGCTTTCTGCCAGAACATTACCCAGGCTAACCAAGGGTGCCTTTTCATCCCTGCTGTCCCATCCCCTGGTGCCCCCAGTCACTGCTGGGAGGGAGGATTGGTCCCCCTGTCGAGGTGGGACCCCCCCTCAGCCAGGTGTGGGGGCTGTGCCCAGGTGCCCCAGGGTGGAGGGTGGCCCAAGAGCAGGAGCTGGCACAGCAGCCGCACTGGGAGCCTCTGCAGGGGTGAGGAGCAGCCAGGCAGCAAACAGGAGCACAGGGAATCTCAGAGAAATATTTTCATTTAATTCTGTGTGATGTTCAGCTCAAAATAAACCAAGTAAATTGTTTCTTTCCTTTAATTACCTGTTCCTCCTGTGAATCACAGTGGCTTGTCAGTGCCAGGGCACAGTCTGCAGTAGCAGGCCATGCTACCAATAATTAGAGAGCTTGCCAGCATCCTTCCTACTGGATTAGCCCAAGGGAGCGTCTCTGGAACTGGAGTGTGGGGGGTCGGGCTGTGGAAGCGGCTGCTTGGCAGCAGAGTCCTGATGCAATATCCCACAGCCACGGGGCAGAGCTGCCAGCTGGGGAAGAGGGGTGGAATGTGCTCCTCAGAACCCGGGTGCAGGGTGTGCTGTGCTGGGTATGAGCTCCCCAGGCATTGCCAGGGTCTCCTGGGTCCTCCTGGAGAGCTGGCTGGGGCTCTGGGGGTCACCACCTGCTCTCATATCCATCTTCTCTTCTGGTGTGATGGGGTGCCAGGAAGCTGCTCAGGCACTGGGGCTTAGGAGCAGAGTTGCTTGAAGGCTCCTCTCATGTCTCCAAACCAACCCTCTCTGTTTTACAGGGGAATTTATCAAGGCACTGTACGAATCAGATGAAAATTGTGAGGTGGATCCCAGCAAGTGTTCGTCCTCAGACCTTCCTGAACATCAGGGCAACCTGAAGATGTGCTGTGAGCTGGCCTTCTGCAAGATCATCAACTCCTACTGGTGGGTGTCCCGGGAGCGTCGCTCCCTCGGCTCGCGCCGAGCGGGGCAGGGTGGCAGTGGTCTGTCTGCAGGTATTAGGACCATAGCAGCTCGTCAGGGAGCTTTGGAGGAGGAGCTGTGGGGCTCTGCCCATGTCCTGGTGGTCCAGGAGTAGGTCAGACAGCAGTCTCATGGATTCTCTGTCACTCTTGTCTTCAGAGGTGCTGGAGGGTCACTGGGGCACAGGGACAGGGCACTGGAGTCAAGGGACACAAAATGCCTTTGCCAGTGTGACCCATTCAGAGAGATACTTGTTGCCAAATGTGTATGAAATTCCGGAGTAAAGGGCAGAAATGCATGTCCTGGGTCTCCCACCCATGGAATGAATCAGTCTGGGTGAGACTGCACCTCCCAGAGCGTCCGGTGAAGCTCTGAAGTCCCGCAGCAGGCAGGGCCTGTGGCACTCGAGGAGCTGCTCCAGCACAGGCAGCTTTTGTTTGGGCAGATGGTCCCTGGTTGCAGAGCTGGAGCTGGGAGGATGCTGCTGTTCCCCCAGGTTGCTGCTTGGCTCAGCATCCCACATTCCTCTGGGTTAACCCCTGTCTCTCCTGGCCCCAGGCAGCTGCCAGGGCTCCTGGGAGCCCGATGGGAGCCTGTTGCCTCCTTGGCCCAAGGCCTGGTATGCAGCTGGAGGCATTTCCGAGTTGTTTGTTCTCAGGGTAAAGGTTCTTGCTACTAGTTGGGACAGGCCTGAATATCCCAAACTTGTTGGAGTGAGGCAGCTGTATCCTGCTGTGGAGTTGGCTGTTGGGTATGGCTGTGCTCATGGTGTTCCTGCTGGAACTGGGAGCCTCAGTGAACCTGCTGCCTGCAAAGGTGACCTGAAAGGGGGAAAAGGTGGGCTTGTGACTCTATTTACTGGAGAAATAAAAATACTGTCTTTGTGCTTCCTGCTGACTTACCCAGAGCCTCTCATCCTGATCATGAGAGAAGGAGCATTTTTGTTTCACTGCTGGTTTTCCAGCCTTCCTGCTTAAAATCTGGGCTTAGTTTTTATTCATATATTTTGTAGCAACACTGTTGCTGCAAAACATCAGCTAGGGATAATATTGAAGGAAGGAAGTGCTTCATAATGAGGATTTAGCATTTTCTCTCCTGTCCCAGCTGTTGTGTTGAGGTCAGAAAACTTATTATAACTAATTTCCCGGGATATTGAGCGTGCCCTGCTGCAAGCCAGGAAAGGAATTGCTTTTCCTGATCCTGCTCAGGGAGTCAGCAAGGAGCAGGAGGTTCCCTCAGGCTGCCGTTATCCACCACAGGTACACGAAGGGCAGGTTCTTTACAGGTATCCTATCCCTTATCCTGGGCCAATTAACAACTCTGACTCGGGAATGGCATTTATCTGCTCTCCCAGGAGGGATTTACCACTTCTAGTCACCAGTGGATTATAATTGTTTGAATTAATGTCTTCCTAAAAATACCCAAAGCAGCACTAAAAGGTCACTCTAAAAATAGGCTTGAAAAGTGACCTAAGGAGAGTCAGGAATGCACAGGAAGTTTGTTCTTCCAAGGAAGGCTGGAGCAGCTGAGCTGCTGCTCTGAGTGGTTCCCCCTCGGTGCTTTGTGCTCAGCGGTTCCTGGGGATTAATTGGGCTGATGAGTGTTGGGATTGGCCAAGGTATCCTGACAGCCAACGATCCTGCTTTAAATAGAGTCTGGAGTGTGCGTGCGCATCTGCGGCGGGAGGCAGGGAGAGGAAAGGGGCTCACAATAACCGAAAATTGTTATAATTATGACATAATTTGGACATCTGGAAAGTTTCAGCGTAAGCAGAATTTCAGCATGTGGAAGCTCGTTACTGGGAAGTTGGGTAATGAATTACGGGCCCGTTTGTCACATAAAGCCAACGAGCTGAATTCCATCCACTGTGGCACAATTAAACTTCCACGGGCAATGCCCCGTGATGGGGAACGCGCAGCCGGGGCTGCATTTCAGGGGTTTGCTTTCCAGTAACTGCACAACCTGTCCTGATCATTCAAGCCTTAAATTGCTTGAAGGATTCTCCTGTTTCTGGGCGAATACCATGAAGTGAAAGGGCTTTGTCCAATTGTGTGGATCAAGTCAAAGACAGAGGAGAATCTATCCAGCCGAAGACGGTGGCTAATGTTATTTGTAAAGCTCGAGGTAAAAGCTCATGAGAGTGAAAGTGAGAAGCCAGCATGGAGCAGAAGCTGAACAGGATGGCAGCATTTGCCAGGCACTTTTATGGAGTGTCACCATCACGTTGGAAGGGTAAAGAGGAACTGGAAAAAGGCTCTGCCTCCGGGCTCAAAGAACGGCTGCAGGGCCAGAGGCCATGGCCAGGTGGCTGCAGGGCTCCTGCCCCTCTGACAGACCCCAAACCCCACAGGTCCTGAACTCTGTGGCTGTGGTGAGGAGCAGGCAGTTGGTGTTGGTGAAGAGTGTCTGTAGCCCTGGGAAGCAGAGGCTGGAGGATGTGGAGCACTGGCAGCAGGAGGAGCCCTCCTGTATTTGCCCAGAGCCCTGGGAGTGCTGCCATGGGGACAGTGGATGGGGAGGAGGGCTCCTCTCTTTTGGAGCCTCCCATCTGGGTCGTGCTGTTGGTGTCTCTGGCCATGCAATTCCCATGGTTTTCTCCCCCTCCTGGTTTGTGAACAACAGTTCAGCCCAGGACAGTCAGTCCCACAGAGGAGACAGGCCAGCTGGCACTGCTTCACTCCTACCAGATAGTCCCTGCAGCAAAACTGGGGAACACCATCCTGGGAAATGGCTGTTTGTAAAGGGGATTTATGGCCTAAAATGCAGCCTGAACCCCTCCTCACCCCTCTTTGGTGCCCCTGGCTGTCAGTGATCAGCTTGGGGTGTGAGACAAGCACGGTGGTTACTGCTTGGGGTGGGTGGGACTTGTGTGCCAGGGACACAGGGACCCACAGTGGGACCCAGTGCCAGCCTTCTCCTGGGTGGGAGTATCCAGCTGAATAAATAACACATGCTGGGAACAGGATAAGGTGGGAGCAGGGATCTGGGGAGGGCCGAGCAGGAACAGGCAGCAGTTCTCCAGCGATAAGAGCTGCTGCAGTGAGTGTCTGCTGGACCCAGGGGAATTCTGGCATCCGGGAAAGGCAGGCTGAGGTCTGTGCAGCTACGAGGCTGGAGTGACTCCGGTGGGGCTCTGTGTTTGTACAAGGCACACTGGGATTTGATCCAGGTGCTTGAACAGGAGTATTACAATTTGCAGAGCCCTCCCTCCAAGCTCCAGCTGTGCTGGAGACCCTGGAGCTGCTGGTGATTCATGGCACAGCCAGCTGAGTCCTGATAAGCTGCTGTGCAGAGTTTCTTTCATATCCCAGCCTTCCCAGTTGTCTGGGGTCTTGGCACCCAGCACAACCAGCACACTGGCTAATGGAAGCTGCCCCTCTCGCAGCTTTACAGAGCAGCTTTGCTTTCTCCCATGTGGTTTGATTCTCCTGACACTCCAACCCTGACAGACACTCCCTGCCCTTCTGTCCTCGCAGCGTCTTCCCAAGGGAGCTCAAAGAAGTTTTTGCCTCGTGGAGACAGGAATGCAGCAACCGGGGCCGCCCCGACATCAGCGAGCGCCTGATCAGTGCCTCCCTGTTCCTGCGGTTCCTGTGCCCGGCTATCATGTCCCCGTCCCTCTTCAGCCTCCTGCAGGAGTACCCGGACGACCGCACCGCGCGCACCTTGACCCTCATCGCCAAGGTCACCCAGAACCTCGCCAACTTCGCCAAGTAAGCCGGGCTGGGGAGGGGGAGGGAACCTTCCAGTATACACAGAGTCCCACACCCGCTGCTCCTTCCCTCCCTGGAAAGGGCCCATGGGCTTCCTGTTGGCTTTTCCCCCCTCCATATCTCTCTGGGACTGACTGTTGGGTCAGGGAGATCATTAAAGTTTCCAAAACAGGACGTGTTTTATGAGCAGGAAAACAGGCTGTTTTGACCACATGGGGTCCTGTGGTGTCCTGCGGGTGTGGGACCAGACACGACCAGCAGCAGTGGTGTGCACAGCTCAGGAGATGCTCTGTCCCTCCTTTGAGCTCTGGGACCTTCCCTGCTATTACAATGCAGCTGGCTGAACTGGGAAGGCCTGAGAAGAGAATAGGGACACTATCAATCCTTAACTAAGCCCATTGGTTTGATGGAAACAAAGCGAAAGATTTCCGAAAATCTTTCCACTGGCTGCAGCTCTGAGCTCCTTATCCTGAGCTCTGATAACAAAATGATGAGCTTTCTGAAACATGAATGGACAGTTTCTGTCTAAAGCTCCTTAGATCTGGAAACTGGCTTAGTGCTCACACCCGCAGTCAGGAACACCCGGACGCAGGCGGGAGATGTACAAGTGTGTTACACTCAATGACAGAAATTCTTTGTACACCTGACCAACCCCTGACTAAAGGGCTTTCAGATTTCCAGCACTCAAGGAAAGGCTCTTTTACTAAGCTGACATTAGTCAAGCCAAAGTGATGAAGCCGAGCTGTCCTGCGGGTGGCACTGGGCCTGTCCCACAGAACCGCGGGCACAGCACCAACCATGAGGACCTCCCTGTTGTCTCTAAATAAGACACATGAGTGAGGGTGGAGTGCTTGGAGGGCAGAAGGAGGTGGCAGGAAGCCCAAGCTGGCCCAGCTGCAGGAGTGGCTCTTCAGGGTGAGCCCCAGAGTGGTTGTGCCAGCATTGCTGAAGGTGCAGGATTCCTACCCCCAGCAGTTGAGGGTAATTGCTGTGGCAGCATCTTGATTTCCAGTGACAGGTCCTGTTTCTGGAGGCTGTGCCCTGACCCAGCAGTAAGAGAGGGTCCATTACCAACAACTCCTGTGTTTCTCTAGCTTTCACCTCCATTTGTGCTGTGGAGATCCCACACTGATGAGGATTTTGCTGGATCAGGCTGGGGTTGCTTTTGTTCCCATGAACAGTGAGGTGTGCCAGGTACCTGCCAGCAGCCTGGGCATCCCAAAGGCTCTGAAGAGTTCAGATGCCAGAGGAAGGTTCCTACCTGCATATGTCCCTGCCCTTTCTGTGGACTGCACTTCTTTTTACAGGATTTAGCTGAAATCCATGTTGCTCTCTTGATAGGTTTGGCAGCAAAGAGGAATACATGTCCTTTATGAATCAGTTCCTGGAACATGAATGGACTAACATGCAGAGGTTTCTCCTGGAGATTTCCAATCCTGAAACCATCTCAAACACAGCTGGCTTTGAGGGCTACATCGACCTGGGCCGGGAGCTGTCCACGTTGCACTCACTACTCTGGGAAGTCATTTCCCAGCTGGAGCAGGTACCCAGGGCATGGCAGGGGCAGCCTTGGGGGGTGGAAACGATGGGGCAGATATTGTCAGTGTGACTCACTGAAGGGACTGTCCTGTTAGCAAAGCCCATGGTTCTCCAGCAGAAGTACAGGGTGTTGGTGGTAATTCTGCTCTCTCCTCTGCCCAGAGCACTGCCACAAAGCTGGGCCCTCTGCCCCGGATCCTGAGGGACGTCAACGCGGCGCTCAGCAACCCGGCCTGTGTGCAGGTGTCGGTCACGGCCGACCACGCCGCGTCCACGCCCAGCGCGGGCAACAGCATCTCCGCAGGCCTCCAGAAAATGGTGATAGAGAATGACCTCTCTGGGTAAGAGATGAACGTGGCCGGGCCACACACCAGGGCAGTGTGGAGTATTCGTGCAGGGACAGGCAGGACAGGGTGCAGGGTGCAGTTGCCCAGTCTGTTGAGCAGCTTTCCCATCGCAGAGCTGATCCTGGATGCACCTCTGACTCTGACTCTGCCAAAGCAGTGGGTGGTGGTGCCAGCCCATGGCTCCACCCTGAGCCCTGTGAGAGCCAAAGCTGGGCATGTGGTCTGGGAAATCAGGAACCTGGTGGTCCCAGTTTCAGCTGTTGAGATGTGGCTGCAGATGCAAAATGTTCATCTTTTGAGGACTTGAGAGTCTGTCTGTGCTGACCTCAAGATGATTGGTTTCATCATTAAGGAGCATTCGAGATGTACAGGATTGGTCTTACCCCTCTTTGTAAGATGTAGGTAAGATGTAGGGCGTGTGCTGAATTCACTGAGATCCAAACCTGCTATTTCTGTAACCAAGCTGTAGAGGCCTCACAATGAGTTCCAGACTGCTCTGTCCAGTTTTTATAGAACTGGGTGTTTTTAATGATGAGCAGTGATTCACAGACACAGTCACCTACATACTTTTTGCCCTGATTAAGTAAGGAGCTTCATTCATGGGGAAGAACGAGGCTGTTGCAGACCTCTGATGTTTCTGTTTGTGGAAAATGAAATGGAGCCCACACAAATGAAAAGACTGTGCTAAGTAAAATAGTTTGTAAGTGGAAACTACATAATATTTAACAGTTTAATTAGGAATGAAAGGCAGCAATGGCACTGGACTTCCTCTAATCAGAGCTTTCATCTCTAGTGCTTCCCAGCATGAGGTGCAATTATTTGTCTAATGCTATGGAGGATCTCTCACAATATGCTTCTCCCAAAATACTTGCTTACAATGCACCATCTTTGATCAGCAGAATATTCGCATTAAGCTACTGCAAAGCTCTCTCTTCCTATCCCCAAGAAATCAATATTGCATGAATGTGTGTTGCAGCAGGAATGGGGGGATAACCTTCAGCTGCCAGGCTTTAGCTCTGCTGCGCCTGCTGACCCTGGGAGGCCTGGTGTGGATCTGGCCCCCCCGGTGTTCTGTGCTGTACAAATCCTGGCCAGGGTGCCCACAGGAGTTTGCTGCCCAGGTACAGAGCAGGGGACACATGGTTGGAAGCAGGGAAGGTGACAGGTGCTGGCCTGGAGCAGAGCCAGCTGGGGTGGCAGAGCCCCAGGAGCGTGTCCCTCATGCCCCCTGCCCAGTGCTCTGGCCATGCACACACTGCCCTCGCTCACCTGTCCTCACCTGCCTGCTCCCAGGCCAGCCCAGGGCTCATGGCACCCTCCATCCTCCCCATCCCTCACACTGTCCCCCCTGCTGGGGCTGGGTCCTGTCCATGTCCCCACCCCATCCCCAGTCCCACACAGCTGCGCCACCCTGATTTCTGAGTGATTTCGTTTTCCTGCTCTGGTGCAGCATTCACAACTCTTCTTTTTTGTTTTGTTTTCCTCTCCTCTTCCTTACGCACTGACTTCCCCGCAGTCTGATAGATTTCACACGGTTACCATCTCCAACCCCTGAAAACAAGGACTTGTTTTTTGTCACAAGGTCTGCTGGGGCCCAGCCCTCGCCTGCCCGAAGCTCCAGTTACTCAGAGGCCAATGAGCCCGACGTGCAGATGTCTAATGGCAGCAAGAGTTTGTCCATGGTGGACTTGCAGGACAATCGGCTCTTGGACAGTGGGGCCAACGCGCCCGGCACGGCCGACTCCCTCAATGACAGTCAGTCGTCCCTGGGGCAGTTGCAGGGCGTGTGGAGCACACGGACTCAGCAGAACAGCGTGACGGGCATGGCCACCGTGCGCCGGGTGGGCCAGACGCCCACCACGCCGAGCGGCGAGAGCGCTCCGGGGCGGCCGCAGCTGCTGGCGCCTCTGTCCTTCCAGAACCCCGTGTACCAGATGGCTGCGGGGCTGCCCCTGTCCCCCCGCGGCCTGGGCGACTCGGGCTCTGAGTGCCACAGCTCGCTCAGCTCGCACAGCAACAGCGAGGAGCTGACGGCCAACAAGCACGGCTTCGCCGGCCCTGCCGCCGAGGACTTCTCCCGCCGGCCGGGGGAGCTGGCCCGGCGGCAGCTCTCGCTCACCGAGAAGGGCGGGCAGCCCACGATGCCGCGGCAGAACAGCGCGGGGCCGCAGCGCCGCATCGACCAGCCGCCCCCGCCGCCCCCGCCCGTGTCCCGCGGCCGGACCCCGCCGTCCCTGCTGAACACGGTGCAGTACCCGCGGCCCTCCAGCGGCAGCATGATGTCCTCCTCGCCCGACTGGCCCGGCAGCGGGGCCCGGCTCCGCCAGCAGTCCTCCTCCTCCAAGGGCGACAGCCCCGAGATGAAGCAGCGCACGATGCACAAACAGGTGAGTTCGGGCTGTCGGGGCTCTGGGCGCTGAGGGGCCGGGTGGGCTCAGCCCGTGGGGTCGCTGCTGTGGGAGGGGATGTTGGCTCTGAGTCACCGCGTCAGTGCCGACCCCATGGTGACGTCCCTCAATTTTGGCACCGAGCTCGGCCTGAGACGGAGCCCCTGCAGGGCTGGGGACACAGCCCAGTGTCTGTTGCCAGTGTCCCTCTGTCACAGGGCACGCTGGAGTGTGAGGCGGTAGGTGGCAGAGGCTCGAGGGCCGTGGCAGCTGTGCCACTGTCCTGCGCTCCCATCTTGTCACTGCTTTGCCTCTCCATGCCCAGGCTCTCATCCCATGCCATAGTCAACCCTGCACTACCTCCCAGGCTTGGAACAGGCCCTGATCTCCTGTGCCTGAGAGCCTCCCTGCTGCTGCTCCCATCCCAGTGGGGCCATGGCACTCCTGGACACTGTGTGAGACCCTCCCGTGAGGCGGGAGTGATGAGGAAGGAGCGACGTTCCCGCTGTGCTGAGCTCTGCAGTGATCCCAGTCCCAGACCAGGTGCTGGGCTGCACAGAAATCCTGTCCACTGTTTGTGGGACTGAAATGGAAAGCAGTAGATCACAGGCCCAGGGTGCTCTGGTTGCCTTGGCATGAACAAGTTGTTTTTCTAGTGCTCATTTATTCACCCTACATTCCAGAACTGGCCTATAGAACTTTACCACAGTAGGGCCTCTCTGTGCTAAAGGAAGAGCTGTAAAAGTAACACAGACCCAGAGAACATGGACAACAGGAGCAGAAGCTGCTGCATCTCGGCCCAGACCAGAGTTCAGGCACCTCTCCAGCAGTGCAGTGTTGGTGTGACCTCCTCTCCTGCACGAGGCAGCCCTGGGCCGGTCAGTGCTGCCCACAGAAGTCTGTTCCATGCTCCCATCTGGAGCTGTTCCATGCATTCAGTATCGATCCACAGGCTGGCACTGCCACGCAGCAGCGTTTGTGTAACACGGATCAATGCTCATTAGGGACAGAGGGCACAGAGCTCTGCAAGCAGCACAGGCCTGTTTGCAGCAGAGCTTCTTCCAGAAAGACATCGGTGATCTCCGGGTGCCTTTGGAAAGCCCTGGCCAGGTTCTCTTTGCAGACCATTCCTCCAGCCACCCTGTGACCCTCTCAAAGTTTCTCTCCAGACCTAGTTTCTCTCCAGACCTGGAGTCCTCAGAATGCTGCTGCCACCCTCACTCTGCACATTTTATTTGCATGTTGGCAGCATCTGTGAACCATTTGGAAACTGCTCCTCATTGGTCTTACTTAATGCTGTTTGAGACCAGAGGAATCCCATGTGGTGGCTTTTTTTAGAAGAAGTCCATGAACCTCTTTGCTGCCAGCCAGAAAGGCTTCCTCTGTGTCTGCAAGTTCATCTGCTGAACTGACTTCCCTGCTCTCCCAGGCCACAGCAGATGTCCTCCTGTACTGCTTCAGAGAAGGAAGGAAGAAGCAGAAAGACCTGTGCACAGTGGGCTGAGCTCTGGTCACTGACATCCTTTACCAGTGGCCTTTATGCTGCTGGAACAACTCTGGATGGCCGTGGCTTTGTGGCTCAGACCCTCTGAACAGCCACCCCAGGCACAGTGCCTGAGCTGGAGGGGTAGGGAAAAGCAGAAAGCCACAAGCTGGATGAGCATTTGTAGCAAATGATGTTCATGAGTGTTCATGAGCCAAGTCTGACACTTTGGATTCATAATTCTGGAGAGAGAAGACCAGACTACAAGATGGCCCAGGAAAGCCCCTGACCCCAGTGAGGGGATTAAACCAGTCCCCACTCCTTGCAATACAGAACCTCCTGTTCTGCTGCCTGACAGTGACTGGGTTTCTCCACTGTCCAGAGGTTGGGACGAAGGAGAAAGTCCCCAACATTTCTGATTTGTTAACTTGAATTGCCTTGACCAAGTCATCCAGGTCCCATGTGTCCATCCAGCTGTTTACTGCAGTTTATAATGAGGCAGGATGGAGGCAAAATAGCTGGAGGGTGAATTCCTCAACTGTGTAATGGGGTTGGAAAATATTCAGGCAATGCCATTGGCAGTCCCTGCCCAGGCCAGGACTGAAAGGCAGCAGCTGTGGCTCCAGCTCATGGGCCATGGAACAGCACTGCTCCTTTGGCTCCCCTGGCTACATGAACAAACTAGAGCTGAACTCCTGAGAAGCTGAGCATTTGGATCTCTCCAGCACCCTCAGTGCAACCTCAGCCCAGAGGAAACCTTTCTTCTCCAAGAAGGCACCTGCATGATCATAAGGAGCGTTTCAGTTTTCGGATCTTGTTTTACCTGTGTGGAATCTCCACTGCAAGCAAAGACAGCTCAGTAAGAGGCTGAAGAGTGTGATTTCTCTGCTCATGGGGTGAACATACCACACCCAGACACGAGCTCCATTCACCCACAGCTCGTGTCCTTCTGAGGTGGCAGGACCTGCTCAGACACCTGGGCCATGACTTGAGCAGGATCCTGTTGCTGTGCTCCACTGTACCTGTGCAGGCAGGATGGCACAGGGAAGGATTTGGCCTCTCAGAGGCTGTTTGACCCAAACCAATGTGCAGCTGCAGAACAGGAGTTGTTCCTGCCCCAGCCCCAGCTGCTCTGGTGGCCCAACCTGGTTTGTTGCTGTTCGAGCAGCGTGGGAGAGGGTCTGCTTGGAAGGAAACTCTCTCTCCAGCCTCATGACCATTTCTGTTCCAGGTTTTTCTTTTGTCATGGTTGTGTGTTTCATTGTAGGCCCCTTCTCCTGTGAACCCCAATGCCCTGGACCGCACTGCTGCTTGGCTTTTGAATATGAACATGCAGTTTTTAGAAGATGAAAGCATTGACCCAGATTCCAAGCACAGGGATAAGCTCAGGAATAAGGACGAGCTCAGCCAAGCAGAAAAGGTAAAACCTGATTGGATTGAAACAAGTTTCTGAATAGAGAGAGGATTTCCTTGAATGTTGTTCCCTGAGCACCCTGGGGAGAAGGTGGGCTGTGTGCAGGTCCCTGTCCATGAGAGAGGGTGCTGCCCTGCTCAGCCTCACAGGGAACTTCTGGAAAAGGCTTGGGAGGTTTTCACACACTCAGTGACTGGAATCATCTTCTGATGAAAGCAAGTAACAAAATCAGGAGCCAGCAGTCAAGTGCTGATGCTGCCCTGCAACAAACTCTGCAGCCAGCCAGTGCCTCCTACTGCCCCCATTCCAACTCCTCCAAGCTGCAGGGAAGAAAGTTTAAAAGGTGGATTAAGCACATCTGTAAGAGAGGTGGGAGTAAGGTACAGACAGTCTCCTGCCTCACAAGGGGGTCATGTAGCAGGAAGCAGCTTCCATGTCAAAAGGCTGTTCACAGACCTAAAAATTAAGTCCAGATTTTAGTCTCAGAGACAGCACTGGAGCCTGAGGCAACTTCAGCAGTGCAGTGACACTGCCATGAGCTTATGGCTGTGTCACACAGATCAGGGCCAGGCCAGTGTGGGGATCTGCCAGGGAGCCCATCCCAGAGTGTTCAGTCTCAGTCCCTGCTCCCACAGAGGCCCTGTGCCCCTGAAGCACAGGTGCTGCTCTCCTCCCCTCCTTCCTGGGCAAGCCTAGGGTGAGAGAAGCTGGGAAGAGACAGAGTAGACCAGGCCAGGGTTGAAAACAAGGGTTAGAAATGAGGGTCCAGCCTGGCTCTGCTGGGACTGGGCAGTTGGGCACCATTAGCACTTGGGATGTTTCCTCACTGTGCTTCTCTCCTCTCACACCAGCTACACGTCACCTCCTGTCCCTCAGCACTGAGGCATCACCCTCCCCAAATCCCCACCCTCCTCTCCCAGGACACATCTCTACTTTTGTTCCAATTGCCTTCCTGTGCTCATTCTGCTGTGCTGTGTCATCTGGGGACTGTCACCTCTTGAAATCCAAGTGAGATGCCAAAGGCATCATTGTAGGGCCCGGGAGGTACAAGCTCCCAGCTGCCCCAGGAAGAGCAGGGCAGAGTTTTGTGGGTTCAGCCCATTTCTTACTCTGAGCAGGGCAGGCATTGGTGGGGTTACAAACCTCTGTGGCACTGCAGCATCCCAGTCCCTGCCCCAGCTCCAGCGGGAGCCCTGCCCCGCTGTCTCATTGCCATGCAGCATCTTTCCTTCCTCTGCTGTGCCATCAGTCACTGACATCCAAGATCACCATTAGCATAATCTCTCTCCCCACTACTGTAAGACATGAATGGTAACCGAGAATGAGAGAAGTGTTCTAGAGCCAGGAGCGACTCCTTCGGGCTCTGAGGCCTCTGCTGCTCTCCTTTGAGCTCACTTACGCTGCTCCTATTTTAAGGCTAGGGTAGGTATTTAATCTTTCCTGTTCAAGCAACTCCCTGCTGTCTGACTTCAGTGCTTCTGTGCAGCTGCACGGGCGTTTGTGTCCCCTCATCGTTCCAGGTTCCATGTGCAAACCGTGTCGTTTCCGTGCTGCACCGAGAGCTTTGCCAAAGGAAAACTGGAGTGTTCTGTCCCAGGCAGTGGGAGCTCCAGCTCCTGCCCTCTGCCAGCCTCGCTGAGGTACTTTGGCAGTTCAGGAAGACCGTTCCTAAGTTCTCAATCCTTGGGAACAGCAGTTGTTTTTGCTGTGAGTGGAGTGCTGCCCTCCCCTCTCCCTAGAGCTGAGCTGGGGATCACACACTCCAGAGGGACTCTCAAATAATGGACATGACCCAGTCCATCATTGCTGTTCTGAAAGTTCATGAATAACACTTGTAGCTTTAACAGCCTTCACGACTCGGGTGAGAGGCTTTTTCCCATATCTGGCTCTTTAAAAGCAGCTTGTCACATTATCAGCTGCATGTTAATTATTCAAAGGTTATTCCAATTGAGATTCTTTTCCAAAGACAATTTCCAAAGATAATTTGTTGAAATTAAAGCAGGTTTTTTTGGGCACACACTCACTGGATTTTCCTTTAGCAAAGCAGGTTGTACTGAATGCTGTGCTGCTGCAATAGCTGAACCCAGTTTTACCGAGTTCAAAAGCTCTGAATTTTTTTAATTGCTTTCTGTGATTCTGCTGCTGATTTATAGCTTCACCCGAATGAACAGTACAACTGCGGGGTCTTGGCTTCATGCAGTGGCTCTTCTTGGATTGAACCCTGCTTTGAGATCTGATTGTGTGAAGTGCTGGGCCCCAAAAAGCAGGAGAGCTCCGTGCCCTGCTCATGCCCAGCGCGGTGCCATCACCTTGGTGACATGATGCAGAGCCAGCAGTGTCCTGCATTTGTCACTGCAGCTCTTGCTGGGCTCCCAGCCCACCCAGAGCCCCCCAGTTTTTGCTGCAGCTGAAGAGCTCCTGCGTGAACCCCAAGCCCCAGCGCTGCAGCTCCTCCTGCCTGCGTGGCCCCAGCGCTGCCGGGGCGGGGACGCTGCCGGGTGCCTTTGCCATTCGCTCGCTCTAACCTGCATTTCCCCTGTGAAATGCCAGACTCTGCTAACAGCCCACTCTCTGCACTGCCAGTGACCTGCCCCGGACCCGGGATCACTCCTAGCGCAGCGGAGAAGACAGAAGAGGAGGTGTCGGCGAGCGGGGTTGTCTGACACGGGTTTGCAGCTAGTCTGATACCAGAGAGGGGCGTGAGCGGGTTTGGGGGAACCCCTGGCACGGGCAGAGCCCTACGAGGTAACGTGCCACATGTGTTTTCTCCTCCTGTGTCTGTCCCTGGGTGCTCAGTACCAGCAGGACCTGGTGGTGCTGCAGGACAAGCTCCGCATCTCCAACAAGAAGCTGGAGGAGTACGAGACTCGCTTCAAATGCCAGGAGGAGACGACGCAGAAGCTGGTGCTGGAGTACCAGGCCAGGCTGGAGGAGAGCGAGGAGCGGCTCCGGAGGCAGCAGGAGGATAAGGAGATCCAGATGAAGGGCATCATCAGCAGGTACAGGAGATGGGAGTGCTGGGGAGGGCAGTAATGCTGGGCAGCCTGGCTGGTGTTGGAGCTGATACCTGCTCAGGAGGGGAGAGCTGGCAGCCCACCCCAGCTCCCAGAGGCTCTGGCAGGATTGTTCTGTTCATACAGCTAAGGATCTCACCAGCATCCCTTACTCCTAACTCCCTTTCTCCCACCCAGTGGGATGTGGTGTTTACATTTGTCTGGGACACCTTTACCTGAGCCAAGCCCACTGAGGGCTTTCACTCAGCCCTTGTAAATGATTCAGCCTTCCCTGTGCTGTGTCACTTCAGCCTCAGGCTGGTCTTCTAGGGAGAGCTCCAGGGAAGAGTTAAGAGCCAGGAAAAAGTTTGGTTTGTGTGTAAGAGGAGGTAGAGTGTGAGACTAATTCCTGGGCTTAGCAGAGCCCAGCCAAGGTAACATTTTCCTGTCTGTTCCCAGACTGATGTCAGTGGAGGAGGAGTTAAAGAAGGACCACGCTGAAATGCAGGCTGCTGTGGATTCCAAGCAGAAGATCATTGATGCACAGGTCAGTCCCTCCTGCCAGGGCTGCAGCAGTTCTCAGGGTGGCTGTGCCAGCTCAGCGTGGTGAGACCATGGGGGTGAGTCAGCACCGAGCTGCAGGAGGGGACAGGGCAGTCAGACTTCACTGTCACAGCACTCACCTTTGTGCAGCTCTTTGCAGCCTGGGAGTGTGGCAGGACACACACAGGGTGTGGAGGTGGCAGTTTGGGCAGGGGTCATGCCCACAGTTCAGTCAGTGAGGGGAAGAAGCCAACATGTTTTTCAGCCTTTCAGGCTTGTAGGATTGGGAAGCTCAGTTACTGCTGTCATTTACAGTGCAAGAGGAGCATCACATGATGGGTGCAAAACACTGTGCTTGGGAAAAGAGAACTGGAAATACAGTCCATAATCTTTTAGTTTGTAACAGAGACCAGCATCAGTGTCACAAAGAACAGGAGTGGCACAATCAGGCTGCAACATGAAGCTCTTGCTTCCATTCTATCAGTACTGTAATTGGTAAGAGTTGCCATCAAAGACATCCTGGGAGGCTACTATTAATTTACACTAACAAAATCAATTAAACACTGACAGGAATAACTATCTTGGGAGAGCTTGGGTTTAGAAAAGGAGTCCTACCATCTTCACAACAGCTGAGTTAGAACAAACAGTACAATGAATTTCTGTATAACTGAATAATCAGAGCACCTTTGTTACCTCCATTTTCTTCAGGATCCTAAAATGAATGTAGCTGACACTGCACAGGAAAGGGACATTTGTGGTCCTGCCAAGAGCAGCGGATTTCACAAAACGCTGTGTTGGCCCTTAAAACCCCTGCACCTGAGAGTGCCAGAGAGAAGTGTCCTGGTCCAAGAGGCCTCTGGGTCACTGTCTGGGGACAAGCCCTGACATCCCAGGGGGACAGGACTCGTGCCTTGGCACTGACTGTCCCCTGTGGCTGTTTGCTTGCAGGAGAAACGCATCGCTTCCCTGGACGCCGCCAACGCACGGCTAATGAGTGCCCTTACTCAGCTGAAAGAGAGGTACAGCATGCAGACACGTAATGGGATCTCCCCCACAAACCCAACTAAATTGCAGATTACAGAGAATGGAGAATTCAGAAACAGCAGTAATTGCTGACGCGCGGCGGGCGCTGCCGCGGGAGGAGGCCTGGCCGGAGGGACCCTGAGCCGCGGCGCCAGAGAACGGCTGCGCCCGAGCACCAGCTCCTGACTGCGGACGGCGCCGACACAGCCTGTGGGAGATGCCAATGCCAGCACTTTGAGGGACGGGAATGTCGAGTGTGAGATGAGTGGCATAAGGAAATAACATATATCCGAGAATCGCTGTCACTGTCGGATTTGAATCAGTGTTCGATGTTTAAACAAAAGTAACCTTTTCCTTCCAAACTGGCCCAAAGGATATGCCTCACCCCTCCCCAGCAAGGAGTAACGTCCTTGTCGTGTCAGTCAGCGAAATAAAGGGAGCTGGGCAGAGCCTGCAGCAGGCAGGGCCCAGTGAGCCCAGCTCGAGTGTGCTGCTGGGTGTAGCGTCCGAGGGACGGCAGCAAAGCCCAGCCCGCTCCTCCTGTGCCTCCCCCCGGAGCACAGCCCTCCCCAAGGGAACCCCAGCCCAGCCCAGCGTCCTTCCCAACGTGGCTTTTGTGAGGCCACTGACTCTTGCAGCATCCACAGGGCATTTACGCAGCTCATTAGTGTGTAATTAACTCGGCCCATCCAGGGAGCACAGTGCAGGTGGAAGGTCAGGGTGTGTGGTGGCCACAGGGCTGCTGTGTGGGGGACCCTGGTGGCAGAGCAGTGGAGATGGGCAGCACTGGTGCTGCTGGGGGTCCCGGGGCAGCCCAGGGGCACAGGGCAAGGCCAAGGCTCTGGCACATGAGTGGAGGGAGGAGCTGGCACCTGGTGAATGGCAACTCGATTCCTGTCAACTGCTTCTGCTCTCTCTCAAATAAAGGGGAAGAGTTGTGTAAGCAATAGCCCCAGGCACTGTCCCACGTGCACTTCCAGCCACAGAATAAAGTGAATGTTGCCTGAGCTTGGTCCCTGAGCTGTGATTGAGGGACAGGGGCTGGATTTTTCTGGTGCCTGTTGTGGTAGAGGGGGAGCGAGGGGCTGCGTGGAATGGCAGCTTCCTGCTTGACCAAGGGGTCGTTGTGGGGATGGAATGCTCTGTGAGGAGAGTTGTACTGTTTCTGGGGAGAAAAACAGACAAAGAAACAAGAAAAAGCCCTGAAGAACCATGAAGATCGGTAATTGTATTTCTTTTCTTTCACAGTATGCATTAGAAAAAAAAAGATCCCATTTTCTGGAATACTGTCCTCTTTAAATTGGGAATGAGCACTGCATGGAAATTAACCGGCTTGAAGAATGTAAAACATGGTCATAAGGGAGTAACCACCAAGAACAGCAGCCACCACCGAGAGCCCCCTTGTCAGGAGCACTGTGCAGGCCTAAGCCAGGATTAGACTTTCCCAGCGCAGACCCGGCACAGCCACGTTGGCTCAGCGGAGGGGTCACCCCTTCACGGGGGTTGTGCTGCTGAGCTGCCACCACGGTGTGTTTGTTGGTTTGTGGTTCTTGCAGTTAGTCCTTCACGGGTCCCACTCTCAGAGCAGGTCCCTCGTTCCCAGAGCCAGAGGGTTCTCTGAGATCCGGATGACAGTGTACAGTGTACAGGACATCTGCCTATGCTCCCATAAAGGGTCACACACTGCTCAACGCCTGGCCTAGCTCCTCCTGCCATGTGTAACAGTACACAGGGACGAGGATGTTCCCTGAGCTCTGCTCAGGTACCGTCTCCAGCCTCACACTGCCCAGGCTGCCTGAGCAGGACACTTTGCCAGTAAGCTCTGCATTGCCGTGCTGCCCCACAGCCATAAGGCTCCTTAACAGCATTCTTCCACATGCAAAATTAAAGATTTTTTTTTTTTTCCTACACGTTTTTCTGGTCCCTGGAAGCCCTGGGCCAAGCCCAGGAGGAGCAGAAGTGTTGCACTGAGGTCTCCACACTGCGCCAACACCTGCCAAGGGGTGCAGCACACAGCAGACCCCAAACGGAGCTCCTCAGAGCAATGTCATAACTCAGATCTTATGGCAAGTACAGTCACCTTTGAATTTTGGAGACTAGCACAGATGGCTGTGAAGAACCTCACAAAACTGACAAGGTTACAACTGGAGAAAGACCCAGACAGGTTAGGAATATACAGGGTACTGTGAACCGTTGGGTACGTGCACTCACATCTGCCACTGTCTCAGAGTCAAATACTTGATAAGAACCCTGCAAAAAGACTTATTTTAAATGCTGTTGCCCTGGGATGTGTGTTTAGAGCTGATTGTTTTTGAATTCTAAATATTTGTGTTGCAAGAGACTGGAGTTTTCCAAGACAGAAGTAACATAGAGGAATGGAAACGCTAACAGGGCACGGGGGCAGGCGCCCGCCAGCGACGTTTCCATTCAGACATGGAAGTAATTCTGGGATGCAGTCAGTGCTCTCCGTAAGAGCTGGAAAAAGAAACACCCACAAACCAGTTGTTCAGTGCTGAAGCTGAGCACAGTCCATCTTAATCTCCTCAACCACAAGCCAAAGCACTGCTCCCCCCCACCCCGATCTGTCACAAACTCCTGGTTAACCTCAGACTTGCAAATTACTGACCACATTGTTCTGCTGAAAGAGCAGGAACGCTTAAATCCTTCCATAGCCAGTTATTAAAATCTTAAAAGTTCCAGTGCCAACACCTTCTGGAGTTGTTGCTTAGTTTCCCAAGCCAGTATGAAAAGAAATTCAAATCAGGACAAAGTCTCATTGCAGTAGAGTTTCCCCCCCACTCCACCCCTTTTTTCCCGGTCTCCTCCCCTGCAATTGGCAACAACTGGACCTAAGGGTGACCCTCCCCTGAGAAGGTTTGGGGGCAGGTGTTGAGATCCAGGCTCAGTTCAGTTCTGTTCCTTCAGTTTGTGTTTCTGTTATTTATGAGCTGTACATTGATGTGTGGGTGTGTGTGAGGGTCCTGCCGTGGCCCCAGAGCTGGTCCCTGGCGAAGCAATACCAGAGATGATCCCGAGGTGCTGCAGCACCAGAGCCAACAACCACTATCCCAAGGTTTTGTGCTCAGCTCCGTTTCCTTCCCGGTTCTTGTGCTTTCTACAGTGAGAGGCTGTTCTAGAGCAAACTCGTCCAAGTGTAAACAAAGCAAAAACACTCCGATTTTTATCTTAATACAAGTCTTAATATTTTTTTGTAAATGTTCTCAGTGTTTACTGTACCGTATCTATCTCACTAACAGTTGTATATAGTAATTTAACTTCTGGTGCTGCTTATTCGGTCGGGATTTGGCTGTATCTCACTGCTGTGTTGGAAAGGTGGGCTCCAGCTGGCAAATCTGGATCCAGCCCCAGGTTCTGAATCCAGCCTCCTCCCAGGGGGATCTGAGGGAAGGGGAAGGGAGAGAAAGCAGGGATCCAGATTTGCAGTGGGCCCACCTCAAGGATTCTGTTTTAAGAGTTTTGATTCGGGGTTTTGTTAAGCTGTAGTGAAGGCTCCTGAGAACTGAGTGGGTTTGTGTAAAGGGGGATGAAAGGGACTGACCAGAATCCCACGGTCTCTGCAGACTGTAAGTATCTTCCTTTTGGACAGGGATTGTGGCTTCAGTGCCAAAAGATGGGAGGGACCCAAGTCCTTCCCCATGCCAACTAATACTACAGTGTAGTCACCAGCCCCTTTTGCACCAGTTCAAGCAAATCCTGCCGCCATCCAAAGAGTCCAGCGTCGCTCCTCATTGTCATTTGAGTCTGGTTGGTTTTGTTTTCTGCTTTTGCAGCTGTAAAGCACTGATTGCACTGTGAGAACACACGGAACCCTCTGGCCTGGGAGCCCCATAGGTTGCTGCAAGGTGCAGGACATGGGTTCTGCAACAATGAATACTCCTAAAGGGCAAAGGGACTTGCTGGACCTACACCTAAAACCTGACACCTGTGAGGTGTCACAGGCTCTTCTAGGGAAGCAATTAGCAAGGAATCAATCACTCCCAAAGTTTAGATGGCTCATAGGGTTTCCTCTGTCCCTAATGTCCATTCCCAGATGCAATAGAAAACACGCTGAGGTCTGTTCTGGGATGGATAAGGAGAGGTGTTGTCACAGGAGATGGCAGATCCACTGATGTGTTCAGCCAGGACAGCCACGGGCTGTGGGCCAGGATCTCATCTGCAAGGGGCTCGTTTTTCCCAGTGATCCCAGGGCAGGGTCAGTGGCCATGGAGTGACAGCTGTGAGCAGCTGTGTGTGTCCAGCAGCTCCCCCGAGCTCCCTGCCCTGTCCCTCACACAGCTCTGCCCGGGCAGTGAAGGAACAGCTGTGACTGTCCCTGGGCTCCGTCCTTCCCCCACAGTGACTGTTGGGGTCACCTCTTCCCAAAGGTTTGTGTTCAGAGCAATCCAGGCCTCCAGCCTGGCCAGGACTGGCACCTGCCTGGCTCAGAGCTGTGGCCTCCTGGCCCCCAGGAGCTCCCTTCAGTGGCCACAGGAGGGGACTCTGCCCATCTCCAGGCAGGTCCTGACGCCCAGGGGCAGTTCAGAGGATGCTCAGCCCCTGCCCTGCTCCGACCCTGCCCAGAGAAACTGTTGCCTTTGCTTTTCCCGTGGGGAAAATCACACCTGGGGGAGCAGGATGGCAGCAGCACGAGAACGTGCAGCTCACGGGCTTCCCAACCCAAATGCAGTCCCGAGGGCCTTGCACAACATCCAGGAACAACCATGCTTGGGAAAAGGGTGTCACGTTCAAGCATTGAGTGTTACAGATCACCTGAGCTGTGACATTGCTGTAAATGCCATGTGGCTCTGCATCAGCTACCAGTACCCCAGAGTGCAGCCTCCATCTTCACATATTCCTTTCTCATACATCACTGTGTCTTAAGATATACCTCTCTCTGTATATCTGCTTAGGCTGATACTTGTTCCTGATAAGCAGTCGCTATGTTTTATATCCTCTTATAAAGAAAAACATTTTTTTTGTAAGTATGTTTAAAAAACAAAAAAAGCAAAGTGGAAGTGTTTGCTGAATATCCTTCAGCTCCTTTTAAACTATGTAATAATGTACAGAGAAAGTTGTTGGTGTTCAAAGAAATGATGTGGCTGTGCAATTTATGTACATTTGCAATTAGAAATATTAAAGATTTATTTAGATATTTTACGTAAGTGCTCCAGCACCTCTACTCAGTCATTTGCAGCTTTTAGAGCACCCTGGCACAAGCCACGTGCACACACAAATGTCTTACCTGTCTCCCCAAACAGATCATTGGAATCTGCTCCGCAGTAGCACTTTAGCCCCAACCCAGCTCCACCACCTTTCCTTCCAAACCACCCTTCTACCTCTCCAGTAAAGGCAGAAAACTTGGAGAAGAGTCATTAAAACCCTGGGCAGCATCAGCATCTCTGCCTCGGTAACATCACCGTAATGAGCTCCTGCGGGAGCGGGGGGGGGACAGGCTGCCTGCATGGAAATGAGTCAGGATGTGAGAGCACCTGTGGCTGTTCCAGCAGCTCTGGACCCGGGCTGGGCACTGGGGTCCTGAGCCACACAGGAGAACCCTCTGCTGCCCCTGCCAGGAACAGGCACCTGCCCAAGGGGGGAAGGCAAAAATCCACCCAGGCCACAATCCTCCCTTGGGGCCTTGCTGTCCCCCTGCCATCCCCCTCAACCTTGTTGATGTTGAACAAAAACATCCCTGGAAAGACAGAACATTTCAGGAAATGCTGTGAGGAGGGATTAGTCCAAACCACCTTGACTTGATGAAACTTCCTTAGTGGCTGTTCCGGCTTCATTCAAGCAGAGCTGAGTCCTCACCCAAAACACCCAGAACATCCCTGGGCACTTGGCAGCTCTTGGCATCTGTGGCTCCAGAGCCCCTCCCAGGGGCTCCAGCAGATGGGCAAGGCTGGAGAAGTGACTCTTGGAATGGCAGATCAGCAGCCAGAACAACCATGGGAACAGGGGGCCAGGAGGTTGGGGACTGTGGATGTGTTTGCTTGAGGTTTTTGAATCTGATGAGTCATTTTAGCCCAAGACTCATCAGCAATAATGATGTTCCAGTAACTGCACCCTTACAGGGTTGGTTCTGAGTTTAATAAGAGTCAGTGGCCTGTGGGCTGCTCCTGAGGTGGTGCAGCCGTGGTTCCTCCCATCACCCCAGTGAAGCCAACAACTGGCAGCTCAAAGATATCAGAACTGGGCACCTTCAAAAGGGGCAAATGAAAGGGTCCTGCCCACCAAAAACTGAGGACAAAGCAACAGCCACAACAGGGGCCACTCACAACCAAGAAGTGACAGCATTAAGCCAACACTTGCCAAGCCAGGGCCTTAAGAGCTTTCCTGTTTCAGTGGGAGGGAGGCAGGAGGTGCAGGGATGAGGCTCATACCCAGGGAGGGCATGGACAGGAACAGTTTGTTACTGTTCCTCCAATAATAAATAGTCTCTAATCTTTGCTGCTGACAATCATCCTTCCCTCACGGCTTCCCAAACCCTCCACAACCAGCTCCCACTCCACTGCAGCAGGTGAACATCAGCATCCTTGTTTTCACAACAGGGACATGCAGCAAGAGCACAACTTTCCCGGGGCCTCCAGGAAGCTACAAACCCCAAACCAAACTGATTCTCCTCCCCCACCCTCCGTGTGCAGCCATCCCACGCAGCAGCCCCGGCTCCTGAGCAAACAGCCTCTGGAGCAGGAATTCAAAGGCAGGCAGTAAACAAACCTCCAAAGCCTCGGCCCCAGAGACGGGAGCGCAGCCGCTCCCTGCCAGGGAAGTCAATAATGACAGGCAAGCAGAAAGGAAGGAGCTGCAAGAACAAGAGTCATTAGTGGAAACTTGTTGTTTGTGCTAATTAGATCATTATCTGGAAACTGTTATTGATGTTGCTATTTCAGCTCCTGCTGCTGTTCACAACTTTATTTTATCCGTGTCTATTGACTGCCCACACTCTTCCATGTCCTGCAGGAAGGGCTGGCGGTGCCAGGTGAGAGGAAGAGAGGAAAGGACTTGTGCACCTCTAAGATTTCTGCCAGCACAGCTCCTCATCCCATAAATAATATTGATGCAGGCCCTGTAGATCATCAGATTTCCCCACTGGTGGTATGAGCCATAATTGAATAACCTCAAACATTTGATTTTTTTCCCACATCTTCAGGGAATGAAGCCTGAATGAGAGAGCTCCCAAGGTGACTGACTTTGATTTATTACAGTCACTGTTACTCCTCCTGGTCCCCCCTCACCCCCTGAGCGAGGTGTGCTGGGGGACCTGGGCTGACAAGAGGACAAACATGAGGCTAAGACACCAAATTACAAATCAGGGAGCTGGGTTTGCATCCATAACTCACCCTCCCACTTCTTCCTGCTTGTTCACAGGTGTATCTGATCCTGACCTGCAGAAGAGCTTTTGTAATTCCACTGATGAGGTGTAGGAAGAGGGAAAATTGCATCACATCACCATAACACGCTTTTGATTTTGCCCTTTACCACAATTTCATACAAGTCCTGCACTACACCTGCAATAAATTACAGAAGACTCAGAGCACTGTGTCCTCCTGCATCCCTTGCTGTGCAGCCAGGAGCCACTCCCAGTCCCGACCACTTGCTTTGTCCAGGACAGTGGTGAGGAATGGGAATACTGGGAAACCCCAGCAGGTGTGAAGCCACCCTGCCTCCACCTCCCTGCTGTGCCTCCCTGAGCTCTGCTTAACCCACCAACACCTCCCTGCTGCACGGAATGGAAACGTGCTTGAATAAATCACCTCCAAGTTAAAAGCAGCCATTAGCAAACACCACAGGCCCATGGGCCAGGGTAATTCAATGTGATATGCTTGGGCATGCAAGGTAATAGGTTCCAGCTGAATACCATGTGATACAATCGCTTCAATGGGAGGTTAAATGAGGCTGAGACAGAGACCAGATGGATTTATCTGGGTAGTGCTGATGATTTTTTGTGTGTGTGCTTAAGGTGAAGTGAAGGTAAGTAAGGCAGAAGTAATCAGAGAAAAGCAGGAGCTGCTGGGGCAGGGATAGCAGGAGGGACCTCATCCTGCTGGAACAAACCCAGCCAGCGGGAGGATGCTCTCAAGGCACTGCAGATGGGAACAGCCAGAGAACAATAAATACTTTATCAATCTCCCCTTACGGAGGAACAACCAGAGGGCAGAGTGGGACAAGTGAAGCGTGGCTGGGCAGATGTAGACACCTCACTGACGAGGTTCCAGCAGGATTTAGGAGTCCAAACACCATCTCTCATCCACCCAGGACCTCTGCAGCAGGGGAAGGGACCAAACTGGTCCTGTGCCCAGGCACAGCAGTGCCCTCCCTCCCCATGGAGAAAGCTTTGGAACCCTCACCAAGGCAGGGATGTGAGCAGAGCTGTTACCTAAAAAAAGCAAGTGCTCACCACATTCAGGCTACACACACGACTGCAGGGAAGGAGAGTTGAAATTCTGGACTCGCCTCAAATCTTCATTAGATGTTGCTTTATTCTGATTTCTATCCAGGGAGGAATACCAGACCCGGTGTGTCTGATAAGGAGAAAGATTTCACTGTTATACAATATCCATATCATGTATGTCATAAATGGAATAATGAGAGCTGTGATATCCTCTGAAAAGAATATATAGAAGAGTGCTATTAAAACCCCAACCTTTCATGTATTGTGACTGTAGACAAGAGAGGTACCTCAGGATTAACAGATTATCAGTGCATTAGTATTCATGTTCTGGATAAAGTGTCTCTGGCCATTTACATGGGCACAGACTGGTAACTCAAAGGCTCTATGAAATTGGATGCTAAATAATATCCAGAGGAAATTGAATTAGACAGGAGGGAAGAGAAATGTGACTGCCATTAAGTGTCTAAAGAACATTCCTGGTTTACCCCCTCCCCCCTCTCTGAGAATAATACGACATTCAATTTTCCAATTATATAAATACATGAACACTGGATTACTAGAGGCAGATAATTGAATATTTTGACTGTTCTACAAGGGACCCTTCATATCTGAAGTGGGAGATGAATAGGGTGTGCTGCATCAGCCTGTGGTTGCTCAGGCTATAAAACCCTCTGCTACATCCAAAGAGTATAAAGATCTCCAGCACAGACAGAGATCTTATCAGTGTTCAATACACAATAGCTAATTTATTCCACTGACATCAGGGTAAGTTATTCAATAGCAAAACTTGGATAATTTAGGCCACAGATTGTACTACTTGAAAGGTGCAAGGAAAGGCATTCACAGGCGCAGCATTTCCAATGCAGCTCCTCTGTAACTCTCTTTCCAGGACATCAATCACGAGAGCAGAGGAACTGGAAGCTATTTTCCAGTAACACACTGCCAATCTCAAGACAAATGTCAGATGTCACAAAAGGAGAAGTAACCATTTCTCAACTTGTGAATGTCTTCAAATGTATTACAATGAAAGTGCGGGGAAAAAAATGACCCTTTCAGCTTCATTTGTTCTGACAGATGCCAGACCTTGGAGTCTGGCATTTTATCTTCATACTGCAATAATCTTTATGAAACTCAAACAAGGCTGAGGGCAGTGGCATTAGTCTACAATTGTCCTCTTATGTACAATACATAACACTTCAAACAGTCTGGCCGGTGAGCTAAAAAAGATCATCTACTTCTGTTTTATTGGTGTTACAGGAAAAGATAAGGAGAAGGGGCGCCCACACCTGGATTAACACATGCTGGGGATTAGTTATGTGTGGGCTCAGCCTGACTCCTGCATTGCACTGCCATGCTGCTATTGCCATTGGGAAAAAACATGCTGCTTAAACTGACATCAGGGAAGAGAATCAAAACACTCCCTGAAGTAAAAACTCACTCGGTGCCCCGTGTGCATTTAGTCCATGGCATGGGATGGGTGGACTCCCCCTCACTGACACTCTGCTTCCTGAATGGGCAGCTTTCTGGTGCACCAGCCACTGGCACATTCTGACCTGGAGCTCAGGGAATGTTCTCCAATCCAAAACTCAGTGCCCAGTTTAGAGCTCTGCCCTTTCTGACAGGAGGGAGGACACTAAAACATAAGCAAAGTCATTAACATTGAAGAGTAGAACAAAGGAGGAAAATCAAACTCATAGCCATACATTATAGTAATAAAATATGAGACCACAAAGAGTTTCACTGAACAGCCCTGAAGTTCCCAGTTTTTCCTGTCCTTATCACATATGTCCTGTTATTCCAGCCAGTCTCTGTTGTGCTCAGCCCCCCTAAGAAGCAAGTTATGCTTCATTTCCTGAAAAATAAGACTCCTCTGCACAATTCCAGTGGTATAGCCCAGCAGTTCTGACACAATATCCTATCAAACAATATAGATCTAATTTTTACAGACTTACACTATTATTTAATGGAAAAAAAAAATAAGTGCAAAGACACACAAAAATTCTGCTCTAGATGTTACTGCAGGTCCCAACAGGGTAATAAACATGCAAAGGGCAAAAAATGAACAAACCTAGAATATAGTTAGTTTAGGCTGAAGTCAGTGACAGGACTGGTTTCACTGGAATTTAAACTGTACAGCTTTCTGCAGAAGCAGTGCTGGGTCCCTGAAGACAAAACCTCAACTTGATTCACCAAATGTGACTTAAGGAAGTAAACTTTTTTTCTGTGAATAAGTATGAGCTTATTGGTTCTGTGGAAGCAAAAGGATAAATAGCTTCAGTTTTTCTTTAAAATCTAACAGTACTTGTCATGGCAAAGACATGTACAAAGAAGTGGAAGCCAAAATAGGATCTCAGTGTTTTAAGTCTGTCTTTAAAAAATAAGTACATAGACAATGACCAAATCTGTATCGATTCCAGCGTGTACAGTCAAGCCATTGAAAGAAGAGGGGTCAAAGCCTGAAGTCTGACCACAAAGGTAATTCCAGGTTTCAGTTTTCCAAAGTCTGGTATTTGAGACTGCAGCTCTTTCCTTGGTTTCTGAGACATGTCCTGTGCTCACAAAGCAATGTAACTCCTTTGACACGAGTGTGCCTCTCCACCAGTGCAGCCAATCCCAGGGTGCTGGCTCTCACCATGTTCTGGTGCTTCCCTTCCTGCCTGGTTTCCACGCACTCAGGAGGCGAGCACAGTTTGTCACGGGAGGTGCCACCCACAGAGAGGTAAAGAAACAGCCATTGCCAAGGTCATTATTTGAGAATGGCAGCTTGCAGAAGACTTTTTGAAGACCATAAATAAAAAACCAGCTGAAATAAACAGCTGTGACTCTCAGATGAAGGAATTCAGTGCCTGTGTCTCCCCCAGCAGTTCACGGGCACAGCTGGGAAGGAACTCCCAGTTCTGTCCCACCTAATTGCGCTGGTTTCTATAATCTGCCAGTTTGGAGGCCGTGGCCGTGCGGTTCAGGAGGGCTGGAGCAGCTGGGCTGAGGTGCAGCCCCTCGGCCTGGCAGGGCCCCCCAGCACCCCCCCGGCGCTCCGGGACCCCCCAGCCCCACACCAGGCGCTTCTCGTCCAGCGCAGCCAAGTGACACTCACAGAACTCGATCAGCGACAGCACCTGCTCGTGCAGAGGGAGGGACTTGTACTTCTTCTGAGCCAGGCAGAAGAAAGCTTCCACAAAGGCTTGCAGACACATTCCTGCAAGGAAAAGGTGTTTACAGGGCATTCAGAACGCAGTGTTCCCTGGCATTCTTCAGGCATAATACCATCCCTTGTTCCCTGTGGCAGCAAGACCAAGTGTGCCTGTGCTGGGTGTGGACACTACAGTTTGCTAGTTAACACCTTTTCATTTAAATGGCAGCCCTCTGGAATGCTCAGAGAGAAAAGCAATTTCTGTCTGCCAAGGTTGTGTTTGTATGTCACACACACGAGCTGACAGAGTGTCTCAGTGCAGGGTAAGCCCAGCCTGGGCTATGGACAGTGATATTCCCTGTCACTGAGGCAGTTTCCTCAGCCTGGAATCCAAACTGGTACAGCAACAACCCATCTTAAGACACTGTACCATTAAATTGCTGTGATATCAGCCTTGATTTCTGCTGCCTCAAATACTGAAACCAAATCAGACACACGGGAACACGCTGAGCATCAAGGAAAACAATCCAGCTGGAGAGAAAAACAAGTCTATGTCGGCAACTGAATCGAGTCTTTTCAACCCAGTGTTTTCAGAGACAGCCCTAACCCCAGAGTTCACAGCAGTGTGCCATTTCAGTCTGCAGCACTGTAAGGATAACCCCATCACCAAGTATCACCTCACAGAGATGTGAGTTCATTTGAAGTATTACTTCCTCTCTGCACAGGTACGAACCCTTTTGAAGGTGAAGAGGCCATTTGTTCAGCCAAACCCAGTAATTCCACAACAGTGGTTTTGTTTCAACTGAATGAAAAACAAACAGCTGAAGTGTGCAGTGCCAAAAAAATGTCTCTGCTACAACAAAACTCTGCCCCTTCACGAACAAAAGTCCCCTGCAGAAGCCACATGCTGCAGTACAGAGCTCTTCAGGTGTTGTTCGATCACATCTCACTAATAACACATTACCACAGCCAAGGGGAAGAGAGGCTGTGCATTAACACTAATTATTGTATTTAAAACCTTGAAGTAATACCTACTCGAAATCTTAATTAAGAAGCCAGACCCCAATTGGTTGTGCAGAATGGCAGCCACAAGGCACAGTTAGAGCTGCTTTGTGCTTTAACTGGCTCTCCCAGTTTGAACAGACACTTAAGAAGATTATTTTAGGATGAGATATTGAAAGGTTTGGGGTTTTAAACTTAGTGTTGGCTTACTGATACTGCAGGAAAGGCACCTTTTCAAAATATGACAATTACATTCTGAAGTATAATTTCTCTCAACCAAGGCTGCAGCTGGGGTCGTTTACAATCTTGGCTGTAAAACAGCTTGCAAAGGAATTGTTGAGTTATCTGAAAGCAGCAGCTGCCAGCTCAGTAAATTATTTTATCAGTCATGGTGAGCTGCAGGCAGGGAAACCACCTCTGGTAGCACACATACTTTCTCCCCCAGAAGTGACACTCATGTGAAGCATATAATGAAAAAAGTTAGAAGCTGCTGTTTTAGAACAACAGAATCGTCACTGTCATGGCCAGAGCTGCGAGTGGGCCAAACACAAAGCCAACAGGAACAGGTGGGTACTTTGTCTTTTAACACCTAAAAAACATCTGGTTCATTGAGACTGTCAATAAATCTCTTATGAAAGCCTGAAGATTCAGTTCCATGTCTGCTATTTTTGCTCGTGAAAGTTTATCAGCTAACCACAGAAAAGACATACCCACCCTGAACTGCTCAATGCAAATACTCCTATTTTACACACCTGTGAAACTGAGGTGACCCTAACCTACCCAAAGTAGCACTGCCCTGAAGGGTAACTGCCACAGAACTAACCATAAGAACTGGCTGTACATGTTCATGCCTCAGGTGCACGTGCCTTGTTCCCCTTTCTATCGAATGTCTGAAGTGTGCTTAAGCTACCAAAGTTGGAAAAAAATAACCCCAAAATCCAGCATTCATAGTTGTGGAATACAAACCTGTGTTACCTGATTCTTTGTGGTCGATTCCCATGCTGTTCCACCTCCTTGTGATATCAATATATAGGATATCTACAGCAGCCATTGAAAAATTGGTGTTACTCAGTTTGCAGTTTCTGTTAAAAACAGACAAAATAAAGAAGAGATTCTGGTTACACCCAAACTCAAAAGTAAGGAAAAATTCTGCAAGGGCAACTGGGAGACCATGTTTGCAGACCCACTGTAACCTGCTCAGTCTAATAACACACAGAGAGCAGATATCAAACAGACCAGTGCTCATTAAGTGCTCGTGTCTGAAAGAGAACAGGCCCAAACTCAGAATATTTCAATAAAAAATATGACCTTACCATTACTCAGAGCTTTCTCCCAGGCTACTGCCAGTACTCTGAGGCTGTAACAGAATGGAATTAATTGGTCCATTGTGAACCTCCCCTTACAAATCTGCACGAGGCAGAGTTTGCACAGTGAAATACTCTTTTATTTGTCTGACTGATCCTGTTTGAAAAGGGCTGGAGGAAAACTTTCAGGCACAGCGTTGCTTCTCCATGCCTGAACACCAAGGGATTTACCCTCGTGGTACTGAACACTGCCTGGAGAGCAGCAGCAGCATCCTGGATGGGCTGCTGGGGCTGTGGAGGTCTGACACTCCTGTGTGCGGGTCCGCAGTGCGGCGCTGATCAGAATATGGGAACTGGATGTGTGTCCAGGATTTCCAGATGTCTGGCAGCCTGGCTGCCACTAGTGCACATGCCAAAGAGCTGGCCAAAATTTTCTGCCAGAAAACAAAACAAAACAAAACAACAAAAAAACCACCCCAAACCCACATAAAGTGAAAAGACTCTTGCCCTACAAACCTCAGCAGAGCTGCCTTAAAATAGAGAGCAAGGTCTGACCTAGAGAGTCCCAAAAAATCTCAGGCAGCACCCAACCAAAGACCAGAATCACATTCAGTGTTTCCCTTTTAGTTATTTTTTTAGAATTCAGAAAATACTGAAGGAGGATAGATTTTGATTAGCCAGAATTTGGGTGGACAGCCTGTGCAAGCACTTGCCCACACACTCGTGCCCACACACGAAATCCCACTTGTGGATCATTTTATTCCTGAAAAGTGAGGCAGCTCACAGAAATGTGACCTTCCTTCTGAAATGAGCAGCAATGACAGCACTTCAGAAAAGGGCCATATAGCTGGTATAGATCCTCTGGGAGGAAATAAACAAAATATCTGCCAATAATAAAAGGTTGAATTTAACATGCATTAAGAAACTGCAAATACTATTTCATTGAGATAAGACAATTTATTTGAATATTCTTAAAAGAAAACGCTGGCATTTATTCTGTGTTCCTGGCAAGTGCCAAAATAAGGCTGGATTAAACAACAGAAAATACAGAACTGGATGCAATCCTGTGCTGGTCTATGGATAGAGCAGATGCCTTCAGTCATTTTCTATATATCGTAATTTGTATAAACCAAATTGTTTATATTCATTCCTGAATGCTAAATGCATCTGCATAGAAACAGGATCTGTGTTTTAAGAGTACATCTGCTGCTGCTGCTCATTTCTTTTGTCATAGTCAATCAAAGACAGAAAATGAGATATTTGGACCATGACTCGAACAGATATACCCATAAAAAACAATGAAAAAACCCCTCCCAAGTAAAAAGCATGTGAAAAAAATAAATTGAGTTCCTTGTCATTGCACGGTGCAATTTCACAATGCAAATCCTTCGTGCACAGTGCATGAGGAAGTGGCATTTGGGAATCCTTCCCGCGGGCTGGGGCGCTTGCTGTGCCCCCACAACCACCACAATCAGATCAAGTGACCCAATTTCAGTTGTCACTTCCCCACAATGGTATTTCTAGGATTTACTGGGAACATGACATGTTGACGAAGGCTGCAAATTGTATCTGCCAAAGTATCACTGATCTGCTGCCAAATAAAGGCCCCACTCCCCACCAGACACGGATTCACAGGTCAGGTGTTTCAGGAGCTTGGAATGACAAAAACGTATCTGTGTTACCATAAAACAGGCAGTGTTAGAAGGCATTACAAAACCTACAAGTGCACCACTACCAGGGCCAGCTTTCACCCAACCAACCTTATAAAGGTCCGGAAACCCGTCGGCCCCAGCTTGGTCGTGCCTTTGACCCCAAGGAAGCGGATGAAGAGCGCGGCCACCCTGTCCACGAGGCGCAGGTAGCTGAACTGCTTGGCGTACTTGGGGAACACCTGCTTGAGGCAGAGGGAGGGCAGTCCGGCCTCGGGGCTCCGGGGAGCGTCCGGCTCCGGCCGCTCGGCCGGCACCGCGTCCAGCAGCGACTCGCTCGATTGCGGCACGTGCTCCAGGCACGGACACCTGCGGCACAGGAGCACAGAGGGCTTGGGGGAGAGAGTCCAAAGCTCATCCCGTTCCATCCCACCTCCCGCTGGAGCAGGCTGCTCGTGGTGCTCGTGCCCCCGAGTCACCGCTGCGCGCGTGGGACCCTCACACTGCGCGTCACAAAGCACCTGCTCTGCTAAGAACATTGCTACAAAATATAAACTAATATAAAATATAAACACTTCTTCTGTACCCACACCTACAGTCACTGATGCTGAATGTCTATAAATGTGATCACTTTTGGGACAGAAGCCTAAAAAGTCTTTAAAAACAAATAGCAAGTCTGGAGCCTTGTCCCTCCCCGCTACCCACTGAAACAGGACTTGTGGAACAATAGCTCCTCATCTGCAAACCTGTGCTTTCTCCACCAATCTGTATCTGAAATACCTCTGAAATCCATATTTCTTATTAGAAAAGTATTGGTAGCTTTTTTGTATGCTACTGCAAGTCTCATTCCTTTCCACTTATACATTGGGAAAGTCTGTAAAATATTTAAATCAGAACAAGAAAACTTAATTTAGTCTTTATTGCCAGATCTTGTACTTCCATTCAGTAAAAAAAAAAAAAAAAAAGGAATATACTTCTTAATTTGCTTTTGCAGGTTATTGCTTTTATAAAGTTTAATGATTTGTTTTCATTCTTTAGCTTCCTCCCCCAAGATTTCCTTACGCTTCCTTTTCTAATGCACTAGAGCTTAATTAATATGACCATGTAATCTGAACTCAAGTGAAAGGTGTATTTTGCTCTTTTATTAAAACCTCAGACTTTTCAAAGCAAACCTGCACAGGAGCTTGTCCACACCTGCATTATGAATTATACACAGACTTGCCTATTCTGCACACCCACCTTTACTCACTTATACTGATTATATTCAGGTACAATTCTCCACTGCTGCCACAGGCACTACCTCAATTTAAGTTTATTTTCTGTTTTATTCAACTGTTATGCCCCCACCTCGATGTGGTCTCAACACAGCTAATGAAGACAAACTGCCTGGGTAGGTACAGCCAGGCACAGTGTCTATAAACACAGAATTTTACTGTGATCTGCATGTCTTTGCAAGGAATCAGTGCACAGCCTTTCTTTTGCCCCAGCCCTTAGACAAATTACACTCCTTGCAATGCACCATTACATTTTCTCCTGCATTTCACTGCCATCTGCCACCACCACACCATAAGGGTGAGGATGATGACAGAACTCCCCAAGGGTCACAGTCAAAGACCAGCATGAGCTCCTTCCTCAGAGCAAAGCAAAGACACGAGGAAAGAAAAACAAAGGGAAAAAAAAGTACAGAGAAGGAGAGATTGTGTGAAGAATGCAAGAGGAAAGAGCTGCAAAGTGCAGACATACAGCTCCAAGTCCAGCAACAGTGAAAATGTGAGGGGGATTTTCATCTCCATGTCCACCTTTAACTCATTATCAACTGGAAAATACAGAAGTACACATTTTTGTAATCTTACCTGTCACAGAATCACAGAATGGTTTGGGATGGAAGGGACCTTAAAGCCCATCCGGTGCCACCCCCTGCCATGGGTAGAGACACCTTCCACCAGCCCAGGTTGCTCCAGCCCTGTCCAACCTGGCCTTGGGCACTTTCAGGGATGGAGCAGCCACAGCTTCTCCAGGCAGCCTTGCAAACTGTCCCTGGACAAGTCCCGCAATGGGGTTGTGGAGGAGGGACCAGAAACTCCTCATCTCCGGAGACAGAATCCTGCCCAGATTCCCTCCATTAGCTCCTCTCTCACGGAATTCCCAACAGGCAAGGGGAGGAGAAGGAAGCTGAGCCCCACACTTTAAAGCTGCTCATTAGAATTAATTGTTTTGACTGACATAGCTGAGTCAGGCAAATGAATGAAAGGTCAAATATAAGGTAATGCTTCTGTTGCCACCCAGAAAAAAGCAAAGCTTAATTTACATACTAATGTCTGACCTCAATACATTAATTTCTCTAATTCTGCAGCTTATGACAGATCTTTCTTCAGAAATGATCAACTGTGGAGAAAATATTAACTGCAGCTTTAAAAAAAAAAATTTAAATTTTAATAAAGCTTGTGGAAATGACATCTAAGACTACTTATCTTTTATACATGATTACTAATTTATTAATGTTTCCGCCATCTCTGTTTTATCCTTTTCATTCTGACCAGCCTTAATCTTTATGCAAATATAAGTTGCTAAGGGACAAACAAATTTCCAACTACTAATTAAAGGCTTCAAAATTTGCAGCATTTTGTATACTTGCACATAAAATTTCACTCTCAAATTCTCAGTAAATTGGGGTAAGAATCACAATATTAATATTTCTAAGAATGATCACTTGCTATATTTTACATTTAGGGCATTGCTAGAAGTATAAATTAAGCAATTTCAGTATCAGCTTACAAGTGCTTACCTAATAAAAGAAAATATTATGTTCAGGATTCTGAAGCTATAATTATTCCCTCAGCTGAGCCTCTATTCTCCAAGCAAGGACTATGTTAACATAGTTAAAAGCAAAGAATATTTTGCATGACAAATCTATCTATCCACCCATTTATCACCACAGAATATGGACCTCCCAAGGAACAGATCTGTGTTAGTACCTGGAGCGCGTAGTTACGAAATGTTTGTGTTCTCATTCACAGAAATAAATCATTTAGGAAACTAAGGCAAATTGTCTCTGCATTATCAACCATTCATGAATTTGCTTTTATGAATTAATCCCATTACTTTTATTAACACAGACTTCTACCACTCCCAGGATGTCACAGCAAGCAGTTTCACGGTTTGCCTGCATGTTGTGTGAGTAATCAGCTTTTGTTTTGTTCTGGCCACTGGTGAGTGTCATTTGAAGAAACTGAATATTCATCCCCTCTTTGCCCTCTGGCAAAGTAAAAAACATCAGTAGCACAAGTATTTCCTCCTTTCAAAATAATAATATAGTTGCACAAAGATAAAAGTATTAAAACAATGTTAAACCCACAGAGTAAGAGATTTTTGACGTTATGTTAGAAAAATTATGGCTCTTAGAGTTATTCAACACATGGAGAATGCTTTGAGGCAGGCAAAGCAACCCCAGTAAAGAGTCCATATTTCAAAGAGCAGAATCCATCAGATTAAACATAAGGATTGATAATCACCATGCTGTCGGCAGACAACGAACTTCTGATCATACCAAATACATTTTGAAAACACAGCAGCTGTTCTGTCTCTGGGAAGCACAAAGTGCTGAAAGCAGAATTTCAATCTCTCTCTGAGAGAAAAGGACCCATATCTCAGTTAGAGAAATAAATTGGGTAAATCACTTCCCTTGGATTTTGATGTTATTGTGAGCATACCATGTCGAACTTTACTTGCAGCTTCCAGGCCTGAAACGGCGTTCACTGTGGAAGCGAGAGTTGGCAAACACATTTTAGGTGAATCCATGGATAAACTGAAAATGTAATTCCACTGCTCTGCCATTTGCTTAACGAGACCAAAATAATTTATCAGACCCTTGGAAAAGTTAAACCCTGCACCCTGTCAGAGCCATCACAGCAGCTCTCACCCACAGCGCCCACCCCGTCCAGGCTTCCCGTTCCTGTCCCAGGAGTGTTATTTCCTTGCCACAGCCATCAATTCCCTTTTGGAGAAGGATGGTTCGCTGCCTCTTCAGATTGATGGATTTATTATAAAAATAAACACTTCTCATTAAAGATTAAATGGCTTTTGGCAGAAAACAGACGACTGGAAGTTTGCAGCCTTCACACAGTGTTAATGAGCGTTTCCAAGATGCAGGAACTTGGCGTGGATCCTGATCTGCTCCACAGCGAGGACACAAAGACATGGATGAGAACATTACTGACATTTTCATTTCATATGCAGAGAAGACTGAGCTCTGGTTGGAGAGATTTCTGTAGCCTTCCCTACCACATAGTTTAAATCATTAAAGAAGAAATGCATCTGAGGAACCTCAGGTGCTGAGGAAACCCAGCTATTTCCTAATTATTAATTGAGGTAACTTTACTTTCAACATTAAGAATAATGGTGATATCAGTCTGTATCAGCTACAAATCTATTACTTTTAACGTAACAGAAGCAGTGAATGTTTATGCTATTACCTGTCAGCTGTGAGTGCTGCAGAAGATATGGCATTACTGTAATAAAATAATGGATAAGCAATGCAAATCCTGCATCCAAAGGCTTCATTCCACTGTAGCAAAAAATTATTATAGAACAAAGATCATGAAATACAGTCCTTGATACTTTATTTTTTGTGGAGGGAGCTGTTATTATTCCTAGTAGATTTATTTGTGTTCACTATTTGCTTTCAAGGTACTTCTGTGCCTCATTATTCCTCCAGAGTTTCTTTTGTTACTTTAGAAAAATGTTCCTGTAAAATAATAATAATACAGGATAGTGCAAAGGCAAACCAATTTTAAAGCCTGGAAATACACTGAAATTAAACCACCAAGTGTCTTACTGCAGAACAGAAAAAGAACTAAAACCCTAGGATATTTCTTCCCGTGTGGAAATTATTCTTAGAAAGCACTTGTGCTTATGCTGGGACAGAAAAGGAGCTTTATCCTGTCATCCAATGGAGCAGAAAGCAGCAGTGCAATTGCATTTTATCAGCCTTAATCCTCCTATTAAAGCAGGTGAACCCTCATACACAAAATAACACTACTGATGATTACACTGCTATTAAGTCATGTGGCTTTATGCTTTCATTTTGTAGCAACTGGGTGCTAGGCAGTTTTACTGCTTTCTCAGTTTTTCAGAGACTAGAGACCAATTATGACTTAAAAATAAGCCAATCATCTCTCTTGCTAAAAGATGACTAGCAGCAGAAGTTAAATTATAGAGAACATCACTGCCCCCAATACATTAATTTCTGTCACTCTGTCACTGTAAAAATTTACAGCAGATACAATCTCTTTGAAGGGGGATCAAGTCATAGAAAGCACGAGCCTGGTTTTAAATAGAATTTTAATTTTAATGAAAGCTTCAGGGAATGATGTTTATGCTGCTTATCTTTCATACCTGGTGATTAAGTTAATTTATACTTAATGGAAGAGGATATTTCTAATCCCCAGACAGGCTCAACATCTGTCTGCGACTATGTTTTTGGAAGCCTTAAGCTGCTTGTGATTGATGTAATAAAACCAGGATCCTGCAGAACTGACACCTGAAAGATATCTGTAAGAGGGAAAATGTTATTTTTCTGCTCAATGCCTCTGCTTAAGCCAAGCCAAAATCCCATGCACTTAATTCTGCTGTCCCTTAAAAACCTGCTTTGCACTCCCTCACCATTATTTGAGTATAAACAGGGGAATAAGCAAACAGCTCTCAAATGTGTTTATGACTGAATATTCATACTCATTATGTGCAGTACCTGAGAGCACTAACTTTCTGACAGCCTGAAGCTAATGAGAATAATGAAGCTCCTGCAAAAATCGGTGAAATAAACCCCATTTTTGTTAATTTTTCATTCCATGCCTATTTAAGACAAAATGTTAGCAGAAACAAATGCTTGCATTTACCCTGTAATTACAACAGGGGAAAAAAAGTATTGAAAAGCAGTAAACATCTTGCCAGGAAAAGATGTAATTTTCAATTTTGTCCCAAGAAATCACAGTATTCATGTTGAAGAAAAAAAAAAATGGTATTTCCAGCTGTCATGTATATCCATGTTATTTTAAATTCTAATTCTGAGAAGGTATCTGCACATAAGAACTTTCCATTGGTATTCAGGGATATAATCCATGCATGAGCATTCATTTATTCCATTTCACTGTTATCTGTTAAACACTGGGACGTGGCCCAGGAGCCCCACTCCAAGGAGGGATTTGGTTCTTTTCTTAGTGAGGTGATGCACCTCAGTCTGCCCTTGGCTGATCGATTGGTTCCAACATCTTCCAGGCTGCATGAAATCTGATTGTTTGAAACCAATTTGTTCATGGGTTGTGCCACCCCTGAGAGAAACACAAAGCACACCCTGCGACTCAGGAGTCACACCGGGAACTGGGAGGTGGAACTGGAAACCAAGACAAAGTATTCCAGGCTCCTCCCACAGATTTTATGCAAAACTATCACAGTTGGTGACAGTTTTAGTTACATGCAACACAGAGATTGTAAAGATGGCAAGGAGACAGTAAGAAATAAGACATTTTTATACTATATACATGTAGCCATGCTGTATATGCACACATAAATACACACTACATACACTACATTTTCTCTTTATAGCATGTCTTTGGACACTTATGCTATGAAAACTATCTGGTGGGAAGCAATTTAGTATGGGAGAGATCACAGAAAATTAGAAGTTGCTGGAGTTTACACCAACTGGAAAAATTAATTTAAAGGCAGAGGTGCATCGGCACAGCACAAACACACTTGAGAAGATAAAAGGGGAAAATGTCAAATTAAATAAACATATACCCTTCATTTTAGACAAGGCAATTAAGGTAATACCTGAATATCAAATTTCATTCAAGAAGCATTTAACTGCCAGTTAATAATGGACACTGTGCATATATAAAAGCCAGAGAGAAGTTCTATAGTGAAGAGGGCAGCTGAATCACTACTCCTGCAGTAAAATACCACCCAAAAACTAGATTATGTTAGCAAGCTACGGGGTACATAGAGGTGAAGATGATTTTGCTGATAGAAGGAACTCAGCTCAAATGATTAACATATTAAAGTGTCAGGAAAAAACAGTCTGCACTCCAGTCTAACTGTTAATCACCTTCCCCGTATGAAAATGGAAATTTAGTGAACCCCCCTGGACAAGGAAGGCACAGGCAGATGTTGCCTCTGCCCCAGACTTTAGGAGAGAGAAAAAAAAGTGGTTTTAACTTCAAACCACAACTTTCTTGTATTGACAAATAAAGAGAAATTATTGGGGGGGGGGGACGAGATGATATTTAAGCTGCCTTCCAATCCAGATCATTCTATGATAAAATGTATTGCACTTTCAGAGCTGGTGGATATTTGGTCACTGAGGGCAAAACAACCTGAGCCAAGTACTGGAAGTTATCTCGAAATAAACTCTTGTTCAACACAAACCCACTAACCCTTTTCAGGTTCAGGAGATGCCAGCCTTGAAGACTATACACAAGAAGCCCTGAATGGTGGAAGCAACATCTAAGAACATCAAGGACTTCTCTACAATATTATTTTTGCAAGCAGAGGTTATAGCAGAAGGTGAATGGCCTTAACAGTAATATCTGCACCCTCCCTAAGGTGCAGATAGCTGACTCCATCAAACACTTCAATAAGCACCTAATTACTTGATGAGTAAGGTCAAAACTGCTATTGTTTTATATCCTATCCAATGCAACTTGAGCAAATCTCTGACCACATTCAATCTGCCTTCTCAGTGGTTTCAGCTGAGGCTTCCCACCAGCAACGCCTGGATACAGCACACATCTGTATGCAACACAGCTCCTGGGGTGGCTTTGAAGTATTGCTGACTTTACGGTTTAAAAAACAAAACAAAGCAGCGCAAAAGCAGGTTCCTTTGTTAGAATTCAGCCAGAGCAGGAGCAGACACCAAAGAAGCTCCAGGATCCATGCTGGCAGCTCGGGAAGGAGGCAGTTCAGGCTGCTGCTCCCGGCTCAGGGAAGTCAAAGGGCTCCTCCTGCCCCAGTCAGTGCTGCTGGGACAGTGCTGAGGGACACAAACTACATCCAAATCTGCCTCAAGCCACATTCTGTTACCACCAAGACTCACTTATAATCTCTAATCAAATAACTGAATATAAAGATGTATTTAGACCCACTGCCTCCACATTCACTTTGATGCCATGTGGAAGGACACTAAGCTGCCACCACATTTTATTCCTGACCTCCTTCTTTTTGGGCAAACCTCAAAGATTTCAGCAACTCTTGTGGCTGCACTACAAAGACTGGAGGAAAGTGACATTTTTCCTTTTCTCTGTATTCTATCACAAAGGTTTTCTTTTTATTTAAGAATCATTGTAGTAGGGGGGGAAAAAAAGCAAAAAAGCTTCTTAATGATCAACTTAAAATGTAATATGGTGTGAATGTCTAAGAGATGTAATTGCCACAGCCTGTTTTGATACATTCAAATGTTTGGAAAGTTCAGATTTAATGGAGATATTTGAGACAGGTCACATTCCTCAATTTATCTCCAATGCTTCCCCTACCGCTCACGAGAGATTTTAAAGAACAAAAGGAAAGAAAAGAGATGTCAATAAAGAAGTAATTAGATTAGCTGCATCTCAAAACATTGTGGTTCAAGTCTAATTGGACAAACTAGTCTCCATTCCCAATTTGATAACACAAACCCAGAGCTGGGCTCACCCCGGAGCCGGGGGCACTGAGCACACCAATTACTGCTAAAGCACACGACAGGTTTGGCCCAATTAATTCCACACTGCTGAAAATGAAACTTCTTCAAATCCTGCAACTCATATCAATTCCTGTCCATTAAAATTTCTAAATGAACTGGGCCTGTCATCAGCTCAGTTGCTCGGTACATTGTAAGCACTTCCAGCTGTCCCTCAACGTGGGGTCACTGCAAGAGATTCAGAATTCACTGAATTCACTCTTTATGTGGAAGTTAAAATACAGCCTGTCCATTCCAGATCTGAGTGCTTGGAATACAATATGTGAGCAAACACAGACCTGCCTGCAAAACTGGACTATGAATAACAGCACTTTTTGCAATGGTGAAGGCTAAAATAAGAATAAATGTAAATTAATCTATTGTCAAGTTATTTAACGCTCTGTGTGCATTCCAGTGATATTCCATAAGTTCTCCAGTTTATTAGCAAAGGACTGTAAAAATGAGAATAAAGATGAAAATAACACTATCAAAGACTGACATTGAGGAAAACCCTTTTTAAATCCTGAATATTCAAATAGCACATTGTGCACCAAATTAGGATATTGTGTAAAAAATACAGTGATTCCAGGCACTCTGTACAAGAGAAAACCTTAGTAACCATCAGGGATATTTCCTGAAGAGTGCAGAAATCAGATCTAGAGTCTTCCAGAGAAGAAAACAAAAGTTTTTCTGTAATATTTTTATGTAACAATACATAAACTGCCCTCATATACCACGAAGCATAACAACAGGCCATATCCTGAAGACTGTGAATTTAGAAGGACTGGCAATGCATGGGAGAAATAAGGCTCATCCTCATCTCACAGCAGGAAAATGGGAGAGAAGGAAAATGTTTTGTCTAAAGGTCACTGAGTAAATTGCTGAATCAGGAATAGAAATTGCGTCTTCCGTGTCCTAGTTCAGAGTTATTTTCACAAAATCAACTTTTTCTGTAATGGTTTCATAGAGGAAAGCATTGAAGTGAATTACTGATTCCTGCTGTATCTGTGTTAGGGATTTGGTCCTAGCTATTTTAAAAAAAATATTATTATTGCCCATTTTTTAGTCATTTAAAACCTTTCAGATTATATTTCAAAGTAGAGTCACTTATAAATTAAAATATCTGACCCTTCTATCATCAGATTTTATTATCTTTTGTGTGTTAGGACTGCTGCCACAACACATTCAAATTATTTGCCTCTGTTCTTCACTCAGTATTGTATTTTCTGTTGTTGTAGTACAACACTCTTGTGGCACTTTCCTCTAAGTGGCTCTTAAAACCAACATAGAACTACTTTGTCAGGCAAGCACTACCAGATCCTTTCCTTCATGGAGGGACATGGTGGTTTGAGAATTTCCACTTGGGCCTGTCCTAATCAACAGGAGAAAGGTTAAATGCTCTGAAGGATGCAGCAGATAAATAACTGGAGAAGCAAGAACAGAGAGCAAGGATCAGGACACCACAACATCTGCTTCAGAAAACTGAACTGAATGGAGGCCAGGATGAGAAATAGCAGTAGAAATAAATACTCTCCAAGTACAGAAAAACAAAGTTAACATCTCAGTAATGCGAACTGAAGGAACATTGACAAACATCACATTTAAAAGTCTCCCTCACATGTCTAACCCATCAAAAGCTGCCCGGGCTAATGGAACAGACAAGAATTGATAGTGGAGCTGGCAGGTCGCCTGATGAAGGAATAAAGCAGAAAGCCCTCTAGGAAAGAGAAAGGGGCTAATTCAATGTGCTTGCAAAGGGCTTTGCCAGAAAGAGCCTCAATATGAATGCTGGGTCATTTTGACTGATGGAGAAAAAAATTGTGTCAGCCTCCAAAATGAAGCAGAGGAGAAAGATCAATCTCCAGAAAGCCACACATATGAGTTTATACACTCTCGGGCAGAAATAAGGCTGGGAATGAAGAGGTGGTGCTTGAGAGGCATTTGAATAGCTGCAAACCTGAGCAGACTTCCAAGGGATAGCAAAGGGATACAGGAATCAACCTCAAGCTCCAGCAGTCAGCGCATAAAGTCAATTAGCAAATGGAAACCAACCCAGTGATGCTGCCACAGCCGGGTTTGTTACGTGCTTATTTTGATAAGCACTAAACTCCCTCCATATAATGCAAAGAGCACCAACAGCCCTGAGTAATGAATCCCTGAGGAACATAATCCACTTGCTCACAGCAGTGGAAACTGAGATATGTTACAGCAAGCCTGAAGAACAGTCATTATTTTCTGATCAGTGATAGCTGCAGCACCAGCACCCTCCCATCCAGCCTCTCCATATGCCTGTGCACCGAGTTCCTGACCCTCTTAAACCACCCCTGTCACACAATCATAACCTTAGAATAGGGATAGTGAGATAAACACAGTAATAAATGGCAAGAATGACTTTATCATCAAAAAAAATCTAGGATAATCACACTCTCGAGACAGCTCTGCACAGTGTTATTTTCATATTTCCATTACACATGACACAAACATCAGGGTGGGTTATGAAACCGAATAAAAGGATCTGGAAAATAAATGGGATACAGCTGAAAAGGTGATTTCCTGACTTTTTCTTTTTTCTTAAGGAAGTACAAAACTGATCCTCGACATCAAGAAATTAAGAATAGCACTAGGATTTGGAAAATGTCTTTGGAACATACAAAAGAGATCCTTTACTGCAAGGCCTGTTTAAGTAAAGACCCACAATCCTCTTGCAGTTTAGTGACAAGGTCAGAGCCATCGGTCACCAGCACAGCAGGTGACATCTCCTAAAGAAGCTGCCACTGTAAAATAAGTCACATTTAAGTCAGAAAGCCTGTTAGGTAGAATGTTCAGAAATTAATTAATGTTTTCATTAAATACAGATGACATTCTCCTCCCAGAAACTATTAATTTTGTCCTCTATAAGAGAAAGAAATCATTTAAAGTGAGAAAGTTGTGTAATCCACACAGTGGAAAAAAATGAACCATCTTCTTTTTTTGTGCAAAAGGAAGATCTTTCGTGTAGTAAGTTCTACAAAACCTTGGCTGAATTTCTCCCTAACTACATAACAGTAAAAGAATAAAATAAAGAGTCAGTCTGACAGACATTAATATTTAGAGAGTGCTCGCAGAACAGAGTGACATTAGCCAGTGTTTGTATGCTGATCTTGCAAAAATTTGAGAGCAAGCACATTGGGGTTCTTCCTGCTCAGGAAATTAGTTAATCATATTTGACACTTGCTAGAGCCACAGAGTCCAGAGAGGAGAATTGTACCTGACATATTTTAAAAAGAAATAATAATAAAAAAAAATCAGAACATCACAAATAAATTTCAAGGCTGATTTCAAATAGAAAAGGCACTGCAGTGGCATGGGCAGAGAGTAACACCCAAGGAAAGACAAACTAGCAGTGAAACAGCAAGGGCATCATAGGTAATAAACCAAAAGCACTCAGTTTGGAGGGCACAATGAATTGATTGTTTTTGTAACAGCCATAGATTAGATTACATTTAATTTCCAAAGTGTTTCAATTCTTTCTCCTGTCAATGACTATTTCAGAGCTGAATAAAAATCATTATATTCCTTAGGGGGCTGCACCTTCATCCTCTCCAGCAAGGAAAAAGCAGGTTTTATTCCATGAGCAACTCACATTTCTAATGGCATGCGTGCCACAAGGCTGTGATTTCTTTATCAAAAGAATAAAATGCTTTTTTTCTGTCTTGAAATATGTAAGAAATCAGGCATGTAAATGCAAGAGATCATACTAGGACACAGAGTAAACAACAGCACCCAAAATACAAAGAAGTCCTTATTATTGCTGGATTAATTAGCATTAATAAACTAGGGCATAAATATTTTTGACAGGACAGGAAAGCGGGTCATTAGCATTGATGAGATGATATAAATGATCTTCCTAAAACAGTCAGAGCAGTCCTGCTGCAAGTGATCCTCCCAGTTTGCCATTAAACCACCAGTCAAACATCTGACACCCAATGAAGAATACACAGCACTCACAACCAAGACTGAGACTCCTTTTGGCTCCTCAAATCTAATGCAATTTGAAGAACAATAAATTGCTAATAATTAAACAAACACTGAAACTAAAACCTTTTACCACCATAAAGATTCCAAATTAGGCACAGGAAAACAGAAGTTTGTGAAGCCTTTTGAAATGGATTTTCTGTTGGAGGCACAACATACACAATGATTTGCATCAGTGATTATCCTAATTAAACTGCTGTTTACATAAGTAACGTTGATTTACTTTACATGTTGTTCAGTGTCATTAGACCATTCATTTAATTGTGCAGATTTCCTGTAGCTGAAGCCTTCTCCCACCTTCAGCAGGCTGTGAACAGCACCTCTGCTGCCAGGAGAGAACCCAGACCAAGTTTAATACTACATAAGCCTTAGACAAGTTTCAATCACACAAATAACTGTGTTTGCTGCAGCATGTCACCGGCCTGGATGATTGCCATGATCTACTCCAGCCTTAAAATCCATGAGAACAGCACTGCCACACAAACAAAGGCAAAGAGTTAGTACCTCACTATTTTATGAAATGCTTTACTGCCTTAATGATGAGTGAAACTGGAGTTCCACGTTAAGGATGCCTAAGGAAAACAGGACTAGTCAAGGAACCAAAGCTAGGGCAGAAAGAAGGTCTGCATTTTGACTCCATTTTGAATCTCATAAAATCTTCCCTAAACTCTACAACAGAAGATATTTCCTTTATTAAATAAAAAAAAAAATCTCAGCATGAATTAATTGTTCTGTTTAAAACTGCACAAAATATGACCCCCACACCTCAGTACTTCAGTGGCCAGGACAAATTCTTAAAACTAGGAAAAGATCAGTTCTACTGTGGAACAGTCACCATGTATATTTAAATACATTGATTGGAACTGCAGATTTTCAATCATTAATTATTGGCAGTGCCAAGATAATTATTAGTGATCAGTGCACGTAAAGGCTGGAGTTGTGTTGGAAAAATTAATAGGTATGCATGGAATGATACACTGATTTTATTCAACTTAACTTTCATTTCAGTATGAAACATCACATGGAAAGAAGGAGGAAAAAACATATCAAAACTCCATGAAGATGAGGAAAAATTAAACTAAAAAAAAATTCTGAGTTATTAATCTTTCCTGATAATGAAGTACTTCAGGATGACTTCTAAAACTCACTTTCATTTAGATGCTTCATTTATTTTAATCTGGGAGATAATTAGAAGGAAATCAAATCCATCTCCACAGCAGAATATTTACCTGAGATGCAGCTAAGACTTCTCAGTATTTCCCCTGTGTGTTCAAACTCTGTTACACATACTGCTAAAACTTTACTGAGATTAATGTCCATTACTTAATTAGCATCAAAACTTCAGTCTACAATGTTTGCTGCTGTCAGAACAGGAATTCTTTCCGGGTTTTTTTCCTAATAATAGGCCAAATAGCTCAAGAAGCTCCACACACCATCCCCAGTTCAACAAAAAGCACCTGGAAGCAGAGGGAGTAAATCTCAGCTGAAGGCGTGGGCAGTTGTCACTCAAGTTCCTGCATTTCCACACAAAAAATTACCAATATATTGCCCTTTGCAGCAAGGAATAGGGTTGATTTATGGTGAAGACACAGAAATGTTCATCAACAAGACGCTCTGTTAACCAGATTACCCTGGAAAAAAAGCTGCATCACTGATGAATTCTTGCTTTGAAGAGCCAGTGGTTTATCTCATCACCAACTAATCCTGTTATAAATTATTTAGCACTCAAAATGTATCAGAGAAGAATCCTCAGCTGAATGAGCCTTCCACACACACTGGCGTCCTCCAGCAATTTATTTGTAATTATCATTTGCCTTTTTTTCCATATCTAATATGTAGTTAATGACTGCCTGACATAACTTCAGCAGAAAAAAAAGACATGACTAGTTACATAATTACAGGTTAAAAAATGATCTTTTTCAGCTCCATGCACTGAAGTAATCTTAAGGGTGGAGGTTAAGTACAGAGTATAAATTGCTTTGCAACACACTCTGTACACTGACCACAGCAACCTCTGTGTGTGGCACTGCCTTTGAAGGAAGAGTTTGATCTTATAATAATACAGAACTTGTAAGCAGTATCAGTCATGTCCTGTTCAAGGAACTCAGTCTACAAAAGGATGGCAAATTTGCACTTGAAATTGCTATAGAACATGAATAACATATTTCAGGGTCCCACTAAGTGCTGAGAGAAGAACAAAATGGATATTCTAGTATGGAGGCAGGCCTGTGAGCAACAATTTCTGGGGAACAAATAAAAAATAAAAAAATCTCCCTTTCATGTCTTCAAGAAACTGCTTAAAATAAGGTGGTTTATCAAAAAAGATGTGATTTCTCTCAGTCTTATCCCACCACTGGCATTCCTGTGCAGGCTGCTTCAGGCAGCTCCTCGCATTTCTAGATCATAGATTTAACTATGTTTATTATCACAGATCAAGGAAGCAATTTCTAAATACAATATTAATACTTTGCAGCTCCAATGGGGCAATTCATTCAGAGTAATTTGTGACTTTCAAGCAAATTAATAAACAAACTTACATCTCATGACTGTTTTGAATAAAAAAAGAGGCCTCAAGTACAAATAAATAAATCTGAGTTACTAAATTGTTTGCATCAGTTAAGAGTAAGATACTCCAGGGGATCTGAGAAATCCTGATTTCCCATCAGCTCGTGGAACTTTTCAGTTCCTTCAGCTAAAGCCTCGGCTCCTCCCGAACTTCCACCATTCCTGTAGGAAAGCAGCAGGTGGCCAGTGCCAAGCTGGGAACTCAGTGTCCTGGATAAACTAATACAACTGGGAAGACACATTTCACTTCTATACTTACTGCAAGGTACAGATCCCACAGAAAATGGACACACTTACTGGGCATCTTTCCTCTTTTTTTTCTGGGGGTCCACCAGGCGCAGAGTGTCTCTGATGACAGCAACTTTCACTTCTTCATCAACAGGGCTTGGGACATTCTCAAATACTCCAGGAGAAAGCTTTACATCACAAAGGGATACAATTAGTCAATACAGAACTAAGGATTATTTATTCCACAGTTGCTCAAACTTCACACACATCATCTGTATTTTAAATACACAGTGATGGATTACAAAACACTTCTTTCAAGGATACACAAACACCATCAGGTTTTCTGCATAATGTTACAACAAATTGTGGCAAATTTCTCTAGGAAATTGAGATACTAAAAAAAACATTGTTGCTGATGTTACTATTTATATCATGTATACAAACATGAAAAAGATTATTAGCAATCCCCTAAACACAATTAACAACTGCAGGGGGTGATGAATAAATGCATTTATGACAAAGATGATGGAGAGCTTTCACTATTCCAATAAGTCATATTTCCAGTGTATAAGATTAGCAATGATTTCAAAGCAGAAAATTACAGAGAACCTTGGAGGTTTCATATCAGCAGACAGCTTTCATCTTTCAAACATGGAAAAAAAAGCCCCGAAAACCCAACCGAAGCAATTTCATTCCAATATCACATTGAGAAGTATTACCTCTTGCTCATGCTCTATTCTCATGCTGGGGTTTGCATTTACTTCTAGTAACATGGGCTTCAAGTTTTTCATCAGGAGAATGTCAAACCCTAAAATCTGTGCACAACAAGCAATATGTTACTTTACTTCTACTCCCAGCATTCTCCTAGAGAATGCAATGGTCGTCCATATGGCAACATTGAGGAAAAAACATTTGAGGGGCAGGAGATAAATAACTGAGAAACTCTATATACTGCTGAATGATTACAGAAGCCATTTGTCTTGGATGCTAATGGCTCCTTTCACACCACCCCCATCCCTAAATACTGCATCTGCCAACATGGAATCTTGGCACCCGTGACAACTGGATCCTCAAATTGCCACAATCACAGATGCATCAGGAAGCTGCAAATCTTCAGTTCTAACACACAGAAGATGGAAACCAGAGTGAAAAATGTTAGTAACAAATTACAGCCATTGAAAATTCTCCGTGTATGTTTAGGGCTGAGTGCACACACAGACACCCAACCAGCCATCAGCAACACCACTAAAGAAACATTTTGGAAAAGGCATTAAACATCCACAAAATTAATCCATGCTTAGAAATCACTGCATTCCTGGCAGAAATTCCAACCTACCTGGAAGCAAGTTGGCCCAGGCTTTCCTGATGGGATGTCAGACTGATAGTAAACTTTCAGTTCTGGAGTCAGTGCAATAATTGTTTTAATCACCAGTGAAATTATATCTGACCAGAGCTTTTTGACATCAGCTCCTCTGGAAGACAGTCTGCACAGAATGCTTGAAAAAGTCCTCTTGCTGCCAGTGTTTACACTGTCAGAATGGATGAAATTCTCACTATGCATATTTAGTGAGTAGTTGGTTAAGTGCATAAAAACCTGGTGCAAATTTTTTAAAGTGGGTTCTTGATAGGGCTCTGTACAAAACCTAGAAAGTCCATCTTTGGCTATATAAATCTCTAAGGGTTCTAAGGATTTCAGCAAGACATAAAGACGAATATCAAATTTCAGTTTGTCCACGAGCAATGGCTTGCAAATATATTCCTGGACCACAGCTGGCCGGCTCTGGATGCTCCCTGTCAGCCTGATGTCACTCGGGTCCTTAATGAGGTAGATTCCATCCCCCTGGCAGCCTCCATCAGGTTTCACAATAAAAGTGGGCTTCCAGGACGGATCACTGTCCTTCATCACACGAACCTGGAAGGAAAAGTACTGCACTGAAAGGCACTGATTGAGGGGGGAGGAAGGGCTGACACTGTGCAAGGCAGTAAACAAAAATAAATAAAAATAGCATGATCACACCCCCAGAGTATTAAACACCATGCAAAAAGGGTAGATGATAAACAGTGCTGAGAAGCACAAGGAGGAACAAAAAAGCATCAGTAGGGAATTACTAGTACTGATAAAAAGTCATTTTATTTAACAAGCCATTGTATAGATGATTTCAAGAACTTCTTTTTAATGTTCTGTACCAATTTGCAGAAGGAAACGTGCTGTATCTCAGGAGATCCACTGTAGTAGTATATGAAACTGCAAAGTTAAACTTTTGTGCTACATTTTGAACAATAACTGACAAAGACAATCATTAACATAAGGAAAGATGCCTTATTTATTCAGGTATGAATGCAAGCAGTCCCAGAAGAAGGAAAAATAAAGTAAAAATTTGGCACTGACAATACCTTTCCCCCACCATGAGTATTTTTCACAATCAGATGCCCAGTGTTAGTAAAACTGGGAATGTTGAGCCAGGTACAGATATAACCAGGTCACTGACACATCTGCTGAGCAGCACATCTTTCATGTTACATGTGTACTTCCCACTGCCTAATAAACTTTATTTATTACTTGTATAGCAAAAGTCAGAACTGCAGAGATGGAGATGCCTCAATTAGCAGAGGTGAAGTTGAGAAAGAAAGGGGAGCCCTAACAAAGAAAGCAGCTAAAGAAAACACAGGACACAGCTTACGGGTTTATCAGCTACTCATGGGATTCAGAAGAATAAAGCACTTAAAACCTCTTCTTTTCAAGAGGGAGGGATGTCACAGCACAGATCATTCTTTTCTTGAATTCACACATTTTAGGGCAGCAGACCTGCAGCTGCTACTCTCTCCCTTCAGCCAGGCACGTGCTGAACCACAGCAGAGGTCTGGTTTTGCCCTGTGGCTCGCCAGCAACAACTGGAGATTGACTTTTAGAAGCCTGAGGACACAAGCTAACAAAGAAAAAACAATCAGTTGCCACCACCAGGCCTGGCACTGCAGAGTGAGAGGAAAAAATCAGCCCACAGGAAAAGGCTGAGCATGGCCAGATCATGGTGATTTTCTCTGCTGTGACATCAAGCCGCCAACCCCCATGAGAGGCCCCGCTCTGCCAGCACTGACGTTCCCCAGGTCTGAAGGGCTTCTGGCTCCACCTTATCCAGTTATTTATTTCATTCAGAGTCACACTGCTAAAAGCCTTCCTACCAACTGCAGCAGAAACTCAAGATCCGTTATCCAGACTAGGATTTTTCTCACAGACAGGTGTCACACTGACTCAGTGAAAGATCCTTCTCCAAAATAGGTCACTTTGGAGGATAAAATGCCTCAGAGGAGGTCAGGCTTACATAAATGGCACATGGATAAATAAGTCCAAGTAGATCAGCAGGCCTAGATGTGCAAAGAAGGCAAGCAGGATTTATGCCCTAGTCTTTTTACCACTACAGAATAATCTTCCCCTGATGTGACATTACTTTGCAGAGCAGGGGAGTTCTCTGGTTGTTAAACTCACTGCAAAGACAGACCTGGTTAATCTGAACCCTCCATGACTAAACATACCCTGATATGACTCTGACTGAATGTGTAAAGTGCCAATCATGGTCTACCAGGGCAGAAAGGTACACAGAACCTCTATGAAACCAGGTGGAACAATCTGCCTCCCAGGCCCACATCTGCTGTTCACCCCTCAGGCTACTCCTACTCCGCTCCAACAGCACTTTTCCAAAGGAGACAATGCTTTCCAGGGACTACTGCTAAAGATGCAACAGCAACCTGCTTTTCCAAAATAGTGCATTGTAACAGCCACTGGTCGCAGAGATCTCATGTTTAACTCTACTCTTAAAATAGAAAGCAAATCATTTTCTCCCTCTCTTTCTAGTGCATTTTTGATGGACTAGACAGCCTGGATATTATTCAGGCTTTCTAGTCCCTCAAAACCCACACATGGCAGATGAAGATAGGCTGGTATGGAAAGGGGGAATAGTAATCCAGAGTCAGCCTTGTTTTCAGCAGATTGACTGTCTTGAAGAAAACAGATGGTTTCTTGATCTTCAAGGAAATTCCCAACAGTCGTCTTCAAATTCTCCACAATCCCCTCAACCACATTCTTTCAAATTCTCATTATGAGGAGGCTTGTCCAGACTTAGAAAATTCACTCATGTAGGAAAATTAGTTCATATGAAATGAGATATTTCTGTGTCCTTTGCTTGACAGAAGGAAATTATCCTTAAAAAACATGTTAACCATTTACAGTCAACAGCAAGAGGAGAGTTTCAGGAAAATCTGTGGGTTTGCCTTTCATAGGGAAACACAGGCTAAATGAACACAGTGTTCTGGAAAAAATACATAAAATGGCCTATAAGATTTGACAGCACAAAGACCAGAATATTCATGTCTATGCCTAATAGGTATCCAAAAGCTGAAAATGTGATTAAACCACCAAAAATATGCTGTGCTAGAAATTAGACTGTCCAAATTAGATTCTTATTAAAAATTAATCACAGTGGCCTATTCATCATCCTCATGGACAACACAAAGAAGGAAGAATCAGGAAAATCAAGGTCCTGATTTGAATCCTAAGCTAGTTACTTTTCAGCAAGACTTATATTCTCAAGGAGTTTCTTCTTTTAATAATCATTTCTGTTACAGGCAAAATCTCACAGGTGTTCATTTTCAGTCCAGCCTTTTGCAACAAAATCCTACACTACAAACAGCACCAAACATCTTCTCCTGTGTGACCTACAGCTACACTGACACACGATTTGTGACCTTTGATAATTCATATTCCAGTGTACTGCAGCTCCTCCAGGGACACGTCTAACGTTCAGACACCACCAGTGCTGAACTCCTCTTGTCTGTGAGAGAGCTGAAATGCAGTCTCAGAGAGCTGACGTTTTGGCAGCATTAGGGTCCCTCAGCTGCAACGCAAACACCACCACACATGAACAAATAAGCAACAGAAAAGACAGAACTCCTACTGAGAACTCACAAAACTGCAAGTGAAAAGCGTTCTGAACCTTTTACGGTTCACAGTGGATTTGGAATGTTTTGGTTTGTATTTTAACTTGTTCTGGAGGGGTTACACTCCGAACTTGTGCTAAGCAGAACATAAACTCTTACAACATAAAATATAATGTTTGATAACAAGAACTATGCTTTTCTCCAACACAGATGGAAGAACATATGCAAAGGAAACTCCTAGGAGTGTGTTACTGGACATCTGTTACTTTTGGAACAAAACGCGGCTCGTTCTCCCCGCAGCGAGTGCTGAAGCAGAGCAGTGTTTATTCGCAGTGCCACCTGCTGCCAGCGCACGGGGCTGAGCCTGCAGCTCAGCCCGGGCCAGCAGTGCCTCATACCTCCCAGAAAACTCCTCAGCACACCCCCCCTGCACCCCTCTCGAAGTTTGCTTTTGCACTAATCGACCTGTCGTCGCTTAACTTGGTCTCACAGTTTGTACAGCAACAAGGCTGAAGTGCTGCTGGGATTTTATTCATTTTTACTGTTCCTAGCAGTGCCACAGCACTGACCCAGCACACTTGAGGAGTGTGTTAGAAAGGATAAAAACAATCAATATCATTTAAAAAAATAAATAATTAAAAACAAAAATAATAAAAATATGTTAATGGATTCAAGTGGATTGTGGCTATGGTGATTATCTAAAAGGTAACATAGAGTACAGGAGTCTGTTAAAACCCAGACCTTTTTTCTCCTCATTTTTCCAAGCAAAACACACTGTGGGATGCAAGAAGACACAGAGCAAGTCAGACAGGGTTAAATGAACTCAATGTTTTGAAAATATTTGTAATAACAGAACAAAACAACCAACACAACATCACTTTTTTTTTTCCCTCCAAAAACCTGAAAAAGAATGGTATTTGATTACATTCTGAATAGTTAAACAAAGCAACAGTCTGACAGGAGAAGATGTGAGTGTATTTAACAAGGCACAGTAGGAAATGCTCTTCTGGAGGACTTGGATACAACAGGCCAAATGGACTAAAAGGACTCCAGTGCCAGTGAAGCTGGTAGAGCACCACACTCCCCACACTGCTCTGGAACCTTCTCAGGCCAGTAGAATGTGCAGGGAAAGGGCTTATGGCTCCACCAGGTTCAACGTCCAGACTCCTTTCCTGGCATGGCAGAGAAGCAGAACTGTTTTGGAGTTTATTCCAGAACATAACAAACAAAAGGAGTTCATCCAGACTATGACTGATCCCAGACAAACTGGAAAAGATGTCATCCACAGCCCTTAGTGTGATTTTAAATAACCCAGTGGAAGACTAAAGAATTACATGGATACAATATTCAACAAGTTGTATTATTCTGAGAGTAAAAGTAACCTACCTCAGCCACAAAGAGGGGAAGTTCTTCTGGCAGAATCCAGGAGCGAGGATAGAAGTTATACTCAAGAGGAAACAGGTCCTGCATTGTTCTCATGGCCCGACTTAGGGTAATTTTCCGTACTGTCTCCATCATGCCTGGGAAAGGAACAGCGTCCAGAAGTGACAAAAAACCCACTCCTAAGTCTCATCCTAAAAGTAAATGGTTAATCACTACACACCCTGCTGGGAAGGAACTTTGGTCACTGCTGCCAACAAAGCTGAACACCTTTTAAAATTTAAAATCTGACAAAATAGTTGTAGCATTTCCCTGCCATACTTCCCATTGTATGTGTTACTGTAGCATAGTAGAAAAAAATTAACTCTCAAAAATACAGCTCAGAGTAAAAGACAGAAAGTTTTAATCAAATATTAAGTGTTGTCTTTGCCATAATCCAAAATTATTTTTATTACCTATTGTTCCAGGAACGTGTAAAAATGCCAATTGAATATAATCAACCACTTTGTGTTTACTTTGTGGTCATTTAAGTAACTGCATCACAAAGAACAGGTTATTTGGTGAACAGCAAAACAAACTCACACATATATTTTTAATTATTATTTATTTATATTTATCGAAATCCTATATCCATTGGGAACATGACTAAGGAGTTATTTCTGTGGAAAAGTTTCTAGTAGAACCCAGCATCAAGTTAGCACAACACTCCTGGAAATCAAGTCTGGTTTTGAAGGGCTCTGGGTTGACTCCTGTGCAGCCACTGGCTCAGCAGGTAGAATCCAGAATACAGAGAGGTAACATTCATCTAACACTGATTGAAACCACCATAAAGCAACAGCATCCTACACCTGAGTGGGAACTTCCCTCAGGCAGGAGAAAGTCAAGGTAAAATAAAGCCTGGAGTTCGATATCTGAGGTTCTTATGCTCACAGCATACTAACAGCAGCAATAAATCTGAAGTAAAGGGCTTAGATAAGTCAATACCTAAGCTCTTAGCTCTTATTTAGAGAGATCTCAACAGGGATTAAATGAGAAAAAAAAGGAGCTTAAAAAAGTAGAAGAGTCATCATAAGATGAGGACTGACATGAACTCTTCAATATTAAAAAATCCATTTAAGGAATTCTGCTTCGAGCTTCTCCCCGAGATAAGCCAGAGTAGGAAACAAAACAGATTCTTTCCACTTTGAATCAAAACCAAATCCAAAGATACAGCACTGTTATCAGCACCAGATAACAGACAGTAATTGCATACTTCACTTAAATTATAGCCTGACACTCTAATATTTCCTAAATTCATGTTTGAAGTATTCTTCTCATCAAAACCACTTTCTCTCCAAAACAAATTTCAGTTCAGAAACTGTTCAAGAGACCTATTCTCATATCCTTACCCCCTAAGCAGAAATCACCTACCAAGCCTAGTAACATGCTAAAAATACTATCAGCTGATTAGGCAGATAATTCCCATTAAAAACAGTACCACACAGAAACAGGTCAAATAATCACGCTTTTCAAGCTTTTGGTTAAAGCAGAAACAGAAGTGAAGTACCTGGGAACTTGTTGACTTGACCTGAGAAGATATTATTGTCATGAAACGACACCCCGTGCCAATAGATATCGCAGGGCAAGCGGCGGCCAAAAGGAAACTGGAAGCTTCAATATTAGTTTTGAAGCAAATACCCATTCATTCCTTTCTTTTCTGAACACTCATAGTAGGCACAAACCACTCCAGAATAGTCTTCTGACTGTGCAAAGAAAACAAGCTCTGTATTTGGGTTGCAAAACTAAGAATATTTGGATCAGTTTGAGGCTCTTAAGTTAACAAACCAGGAAAGGTTTTTAGAAACCAAACCCAAATGACTGAGAGGCATGATCTGTACTGGGAAACCCCATGTGATGAACCACAGCCAAGGCATGGCTCATTTGTAATTTAAAATACTATTACAGGGAATAAAATTCCACTAAGAAGCACTTAATTCTGGCACCTGAAGGCACAGCAAGAGCAAGTGCCACAGCTGGGAAGTAAACGCTGACTTTGGGGTTGGGGTTCTTTTGGGGTTGGGTTTTTTTTCCTTCCCAGTTTAAGGGATGACAAGCAACCCCAAGGGACACAAGCACTAGAGGCCATGGAGGAGTTGTCACTACTGGCAGTTACTGAATCAACTCCTACTCTTAAAAACTCACCATTTAATGCTCAGTCCATGCTCCCCTCTCCACCTGCCTTTCCCAGACTGCACCCACACCCACAGGCCCTTCACCCCCACCCATGTGGCATCTCCACGAGCTCCCAGTCTCACATGGGCACAAAACAGTTCTGTTCTCTAGTACTTTATTTCAGGGAACACATACAGGGCGGAATATTGTTCTAAATTTACACTAAGTTAGAACTGCAAAGCACTTTCTGAGCAAGCCCATTTACATTGGTGTCCAAGCTGCAATAAATGTAAAATGGATACTCAAAGATATTGAAGTGAAATAACTGCATTATTCATTTATGTATATTCAGTTATAAGTACTAATTTATACAGTATTAATTCCTTTCTGGTACTAATAGGCTGTAATTAAAATGAAAGCTTGCCATTGCATTAATCATTTGTTGAGTATATATATTTCAACTACTAAGAACTGAGGCAATTATTTCAACAATATTAAGGGTTCCAGTTTCTTTTCCCATTCACACAAGATTTCACTGGAAATTGGAAAACTGTACAGTTTGTTTTCTATTATCAGAAAGACCAAGCTTTTTCTAAGCAGTCTGAAGAGCTCAGAAGCAGCGCTGCCAATTACTGAGAGCAAGTTTCTAATAGTAGTAAAGTGGTTTAAAAAAAACCAATTAGTTTTGTGTAAAGAAGGTTCTCTTCTTTTTCACGCTTGTTCTCTTAGACACAGTCCCATTTATCAACCCAAAAAAACCCCTTTTTATCTGCAGCTCCAGGTAGATGCCATTTAACTACCATATGGAATATATTCACAGGAATCAGTTCTATGACTAGGCTGTATCTTTTTCAAATAAATATGCTATATTTAGCATTTTTAGGGCACATTTGCATTAAATATCTACCACCCTCAACCCCCAGTACCGTTTACTCGTTCAAAGAACCGCAGTATTTTGCAGAAACTTCTTATTCCTTACTCCAAATGCAATTTTTCTTGCTTTAAAACATTTCTTTAAGCACTGGATTATTTTTTTTTCAGTATGACAGAAAAAAAGAATCTCATAAAGCTTTTGAGTGCATTACTTTATTTGCTACTTTAATTAAAATTTCAGCTTCCTCTGTAAATAGCCTTGAAAAATTAATTTAAAATGCTAATTGAGGAATGCATCCTTTCTCTGCTTCCTTACTTGCAGGGATGAGAAACCCAATTTAACAGAGCCAGTGGATTCTGCACTTATTTCGTTATTATTCAGCCAGCAAAATCTGTTTTTGTGCAAGTGAAAATTAATTCTGTTGGGCTCTGAAAGACAATCAGTGGCCTTACCCTCTCCCCACAGGTACATCCAGAATACAGATGCAGCCTTCAGTCTGAGAGTGCCCTTCCCACTAAAACCTGAACAATTTATTTATTTATTAAATGAAATTGAAATGAAAGGAAAGAAATTTGCATTTATATAACACCTTTCATCTACAGAGGATATCAAAGCACTCTACAAACACCGCACAGAAATCATTCCACAACAGATGAGGAGCGAGCAGCTCTGCACAGGAAGGTGGCAGCGCTGCAGCCCCACGCCAGCGACTCAGCAACGTCCTGAGGAACCAAGATTATCTGGATTTATCCCACAATGGCATCAAACTCATCTGAATGAGCTGCGGAGGATTCTCTATCCCCTGCACTACACTGTTACGTAAGAGCAGCGTTTGGAGAGGAGCCAACAAGTTCGATTATTTGGTGCCTCTGGCAGTGCCAGGCAGATATAAATTAATGTTACTGTGGTAGGAGTTTTCACTACATCCCCAGCTCCTGGTGCAGGCACTGGCTAAAAAGAAAGATGGGTATAAAACCTCCTATCTTCACCTCCCATGTGGCAGCTGGAATAGCCTCACTATCCAGTGCCAAAGACACGACAGTCCCAGCCACAGGGGGACAGAGATTGTAAGGGGGACTGGAGCTGTCCTTTTTTAAAAATCTTTTTTATTCAGATTTGGAGAACATTTGTCAGAACAAACAAACAAGGAGCCACAAAGAGAATGGCATTGTTTCCACAACTTTGACACCATTAATAATCCATCACAGTCAAATCTGCGTGGCAGGTCATTTCTACCTTTGGATTAGAAGCTGATAATTTAAATTGTCTCACGGGTCACATCAGCCTGTTCCATCATGTTTAATGACAAGTTAAATGACTCGTCTTCTAGTCAGCCTTTCCCAGCATAAAATTTCAAGCTATCCCTACGCCTCCACACAGGCACAGAACAGCGAGACAAATGGAACGCTCAACGCTGGGATATTTGATGCCCAAGACATCTGCTTCTTCCATTTTCCTGGTAATTGAAAGCTTGCTGAAGAAATAATTTATTAAGTGATGAATAAACTCGGGATGGAAGCTCAATTTGTGCCCATTATTTCATTTGGCATATCATGTTCATTTAAAGAATCTGTCACGCTGGATCAGATGGTCCAATGTAGCAACGGGAATTGCTCCATTGGCACATGGAAATTCTGCAATGCTTTTTAAAGGGTCCACCCCAGACAGGCCTATCACAGTTGATAATTTAATTCACTCCAAATTCCCACAGTTTAAAAAAGAAAGTTGGGGTTTTTTTCTTGTCTTTTGCTGCTGGTAACAGAATCTCAATGGTCAACTTGCTCTTTGGACTCCTTCCCCCCTTCCTCACATACCAGTGCCACAGAATAAACTGCTCACCAATATCAGCCATGTTCAGAGTATTCTTACTTTTTTTGTGTCTTAATATGGCATTTACCATATGTCAGCTCACTAATGAACTACTACCACGTGGCCAATTCTGAAATCACACGGTGCATTTGTGTCTTACTTCTGCAAATGGAGCACATTGCAGGGAACAGACTGTGACTGAAACCAAGCTCTTCCAGCAAGTCATGGAAACTACAGCACAGAGGTTTTGGAATGCACAACTTAAATTAAAAAAAAAAAAAAACTAAAAGAAAAGGATATGGCAAGGATATGTACACTAGAGAGAAAAAGTTATGAATAAAAAGGAGCCCACTTTAAAAAGGACATTATACTGTCTCCTGCCCAACAAAATATTCCAGCCAACACATCCAGCAGCAAACAGAGGAAACAGAAACAAAACAAAACCAGCAATGGGAAAACACGTAAAGGAAGTGGAGAGGGAGAAGGATCACTTAGAAAGTATTATACAAGGGATAACAGTAGAAAAGCAGCCACTGAAACATCAGTATTTAAAATATCTGCATTTGATTACTGCTTCCAAGAGGTTTTTTGCATATTTGTATGGATCCTACAAGCAACATCCGTGTTCCCTCTGCTGGTCCTGCTGTAACAGTGCAACCTGCTCTGAGGCTCTGCCCATCTGTGACAGTGGTTTGAACAAATACTTTACTGCTATTTCTCTAAACAGCTGAGAGGTAGCTTGAATTAAGTTTTCCTTGGATTTCTCTTCTTAATTTTGTTTATTTCTCTCTTCAGATCTAGACCAGATCTTGCTGACTGACTCCCTGTGTCTACTCAAGTCTGCCAGCTGGGAGGCAGCAGTTTGTCTTACTCCCATCCTAGAAGAATTTCACCTTTGTGTTTTCCACAAAGTAACCAGCACTAGTTCAGAGTCAGAGCTAACACTGGTTCATTCCTCTTTCCACCTTCAGGATGGGGTGGGGAAAAGGGCAAGGGAAACCTGATTTGACACATATTTTCTTGTATCAGCGTATACTTTCTTGACAAAAGGAAACATCACATGCATATTATTAACCTATTTCTAAGCTGCAAATATACAGCAAGACCTGACAGTGACTTGTCTTAAGGAATGAGTTCTCAGCCACCAAGGTGGTGCAGCTAAGCACCAAAAAATTCTCTATTAGGCCTCTTCTTTATTAAGATACAAAGTGGCCAGAAGAGGAAGCAACAGACTAAATGAAAAATATTGACTGAAGGAGGAGATGGAGGAGAAAGGATATTGAGGGAGACAGAAAACAGAGAGATGAAGCAAAGGCAGCAACAATTGCTGCTGGGGGACACAGAGCAGGAAGGAAAAAGCTGATTATTGCAGTGCAGAGATTCATGAGAAAGAATGTGAAGCCTGTGAAAGAGGCTGTGAAACAAGTCAATTAGTAGGACAGAAGACCAAGTGCAAGACATGCAAAACAGTGAAGTCTCAGGAAGCTATAAAGACCAAATTACCACTAAGTGTGGCTCGTTCCCAGCACAGCCTGCAGGGCTAACTGATACCAGTGATCCAGAAACACTCACTGGAACAGCTCTGGGTCCCCTGAACATAAAACTTAACCATAAAAACAGAGAAATTAAGTGTGCTCTGTATGTCCCTGCATAGGACGTGGAGCAAGGCTGCTGACAGACACTCCACAGATGCACTGGGGGCTAAGAGAGGTAAATGTAACAGGTTTTAATTTCAAAGCTCTGGTATGTTTGTTACTATTTTGCTGTACTAGCAGAAGTTGAGAACTGGGGCGCTCATGCAATGAGGTTTTGAAATTCTCCCACTGGATTTAAATAACAAAAATCTTGAAATAAAGTTTTAGGAAGTTAGAGAAGGAGAAAGCATTACACTCCCTGGCACGGAGCACACGTGTCTTTGTGGAATTAGGTATTTAGGACATTATGAATAAACACAGTAACATTTACTGCCACTCAATCCTCCAGAAAATACATGTGTAGCATCTAACTCTAAGGTTAGGAACAACACAGAATGTATGCCCCAAGTCTGCATAAATCTTGTTTTAAATGCACCAGGTGCACAGAACTATCATTATCTTGTGAGTGGGATCCCAAGGGCAGCTTTGTGGAGCAGGTGCAGGTCACACAGCTCCATGCACGCAAGAAACAGATCATCCTCAGGTTTTATGCTGCCCTTCCCCTCCAACTTCCTCCTTCCAAATGGATTACAAATACCCTTTTTCTTATACAACTTCCTCACAAAGCTCCTAGAAGCCATCTCAACTCCTACAAAGCCATTTATAAAGCTTTTAGTGAAAGAAAATCTTTACAGTTTGAGGACAGTTTATCACCTATAGTAAGATACATCTAAAAAAATCTCTTGAGGAGGTAAGTAAGGAGTTCCAAAGCATCAGTTTTGTGCCAGCTCCCTTACTGCTATGATTCCAGCTGAGCACAGACAGGCAAACACTGCTCACACAGCACAGAGAAAACACATGACTCAAGCAGCAGGATTAAAAAATAGCCATAGCTCCTCTGCATAAAGTAAATTAGCAGGCTAAAGCCTGTTATGTGTGCTTTATTCAGTGGCTTAGCACTGTTTCATTCATACACCATGCTCTCCGACACGCACGGCAGCGGCTTTGGCGCGGGATCAGGCAGCGGATCTGGGGGCTCAGAGCTCCTGCCGCTGCCACGAGCAGAATTCCACGTACCCAAACCCCGAGGGGAGGGCGGGAGAGGAGAAGTGCGAACACACACAACACGCCAAACATTTCCACACAGGAGCAGGTTTCTTTCTTGCCCTTTCCGTAAGCGGAATATCTGACCTCCCCCTGTGCTGCCCCGTGTCACTGGCGATGGCAGGTCGCGATCATGGATCGAACCAGCTCCAGACGCGACATCTGGTGAGAAATCACCCGAGAATCGGGGTGGCCCAGCCGGGACGCCCCCCCGGCTGCAGCAGCTCAGCGCTGCTCAGAGAGGCAGGGGAGGAGCAGGAGAAGGGAGAAAGGCTTTGCCAGGGCAGACCCCGAGGGGAGGCAGGGGAGTCTTCCCACCAGCGCCGCCAGCCAGGCCGGAGCAGGGGCGGGAGGAAGGGGGAGCCCCCCGAGGGCCGGTCCCGCCGCGGGGCGCTCACCTCCTTCCAGCGGAGCTGCCGCAGGCTGATCTTCAGCGCCTCCAGCGAGGTCTTGGCCTTGGAACTGTCCACCGTGACCCCGGGCCGCCGGCTGCTCTCGTCCCCGCCGCGCCGGCCCGGGACCAGCCGGGCCCTGCCCCGCGCCGCCC